>JBANCV010000043.1:0-19694 GCA_037040105.1 Amiota albilabris
TAGGATAGGATAGGATAGGATAGGATAGGATAGGATAGGATAGGATAGGATAGGATAGGATAGGATAGGATAGGATAAAAAATTCAATAATTCAATACTTTTTTATTCAGTAAATTTACTAATTGTTATTAGCTAAATATTTTGTTAAATTTAACTTTATATTTCTATATTATAAATATGTGAAATTTTGTATTGAAACATTTATATTTATTGTTCAAATTGTTTTTCTTTTGTTGTTGTGGGTGTTGTCATTGTTATCATTGCATACTCCTACGACTACGGAGTTTTTCGGGTTCCATGTTAAGGGTCGAATGTAGGTCGCATGTTGCTTGCATATTCTACTTTGTTCATTGTTGTTGTTTCTGCTATTGTCATTGTTGTTGTAATAGCACTTGTTGTTATTGTTGCATTGCGTTTTTCTCGTAATCGTTGCTTCACACGCAGCATTTATTGAAGTACAGTAGAGCGCAGCGTCCTGCAAATATGTATTTTTTTTTCACATTTTTTCCTTTTTCAGTTTTCCTTGTTTTTTTTTTTTTTTGGGGTAAATTTTTATATTTTTTTTCCTTTGGTTTTCGCATTATTTGTATGTTTTGTTTTGTTTGTTTGTTTGTTGCATTTCGTTTATTTTTCTGATGATTCTTTATTGTTGTTGTTTTTGTTAGGTTTTATTTTTTGGGTTTTTGTTTTTATTTTTATGTCTGCCTCTTTCCGAGGGGCCACCTGTGCTCACTCACCCAGTGGGTGGTAAACCCACTTGATGGTATTGTATGAAGTATGCAGTATGTACTTATTTTCGAATATTAAGCGCATTTCCTGTTTTCAATACACTTCTCTTTTCTTTTCCACACATGTTTCTCACACCTTTTTGTTTGGATCTTTTTTTTTTTTTTTTTTTTTTTTTTTGTATACGTTACTCGTATGTTCACTAACAATTTCGTTGCATTTTGACGCATTTATTTATTTATGTAACGCACACAAAAACATACACGCATATGCAGACACAGACACCGACACAGATACAGACACAGACAGGTGAAGTTTTTTGTGGCGCTTTTAATTGCCACATTTTTTCTTAATTTTTTATTTTTAAAATTTTTCTATTTTTTCTTCCTTCAACTCAGGCCAACGCAGTCGAATCAGCGTCACTCGTTTAATGAGAGATGATGAGTATTTGTGTCTATGTATGTACATACCTGTGTGTCAGGATAGTGTGTGTGTATGGGTGTGCGTTTAGCTATTTTTGTTTACTTCTTGATGTTATGCTTTAACACAGATACAATTTTACCTGATTATGGTCGGGCGCCATTTTATTTTCCATTTAATTTTTTCAGTTTTTCCACATGATTGTTTTTTTTTTTTTGCATTATTTATTATTTTTGATATGTATGTATGTATTTGTTCTCGTTCTGTTGCCATCTTTAAATGCACAAATTGTTGTTGCTGTTGCTGTTGCTGTTGTTGTTGGTGTTATTATTATATTGTAATATGTTCAAAAACCTCGACCAAATTGTCATTGAGGCATGCATCAATCGAGTGTTAAGTGTTTGGCGTTTGTTTTTGACGGAAAATGTTTTGTTTGATTTCCTTTTTTTTCCATTTTTTTTTTTTTCAATTTTTTTTTTAAAACTTTTTTGTTTATGTTCCCTATTCTTGGTCCTTTCATCCTTAATTTTACCTTTCACTTACTTTATGTGGCAAACGGTATTAACACTTTGTCATCATATTTGCAATGAACAACATGTGATTTGTTTAAGAATCCAAACATTTTTTTTTTCATATGAATGCTGATCCAAACTTGTGTTTGATATATTTTCATAGAAATAACTCCCTTGGTTTAAGAGTTATCGATCTGAATTCGAGGCTATACATATAAATTGAGAATTTCAAAGCTAACGGAATGTATATCTCAGATCTTAAAACTTTGGAAAATGCATCCTTAATGGGAGCAAAATTTCTCATATAGGAGCAATAAAACTTTTAGGTATGCAAAACCTATATTATGCAAATATTCTAATCTCTATCATACCAATATGTTAATTGTGACCTTAGTATATTCATTAATCATCATAATGCATTTTTATTTATATTTAGATATGAGAAAAGGTTTACCATTTAGAATGTTGATCAGAAAAAAATGAAACAAGTAGTGAAGAATTATTGGAATTAAAGCGATTATCGAAAAAGACTAGAATCAATTGAATCGATATGATGACTTAAACCTTGAACAATGGCTTATCAAAATTCATAGATTTCGAATTTTATTTTTTATATCAAGTGAACTGTATGGAAAATTCGTTGAAATTGTATGAAAATTATTTTTTCTTTCTTTATTTTTGATGATTTATTATTTTTTTCAAATTCCAATTGATTTCCAGCTTTGCCTTTTTGCCTATTTCAAGTGGTTAGATAAGCATTCGCACAAAAGGAACACAACACAACACAACACAACACAACACAACACAACACAACAAAACATAACAAAATAAAAATAATGTAAAATCACAACAAAAAGGTGCCCATTATTCAATTGAAATATTGCATGGTTCTTTTTTGCCACAGGACACGGACAATGGCGGCTGATACTAAAGTGTTGGATGAAATTCTTCAGTTTCAAAGCGAGAATGTGCAAAAAAAAAAAAAAAAAAAATGCATAAGCACATAAACGAAAAACTATTCAAATGCTTCAAAACGCTTCAATTCATCAGCATTTGTGTATTTTGAAATAATGTTTTTTATTTATTTTCTTTTTTCATTAATTGATGAATAAACATTTTAATTTACTCTTGTTTATTATTGTTCTTATTTTTCTCATTCTCATTATAAGCATTTCTAATAAAATTTTCCACTCAAACTAATAGATTGCATGGGTATTTAATACAATAATTAGAGATGTTAAAGAAACTTCATGATTGGCTTTATTGAAAGCATTTAATTGGAACATCTGATCTTTATACTATCATTGTTTTTATTTAAACATATTTGAATAAGAGCTCTGCAGGTTAGGGTTCTAGCGTATCTAGAGAGCTAACCTGAAAAACTTATACTCCTTGTCATTCATATAAGTCATATATAAGTCGCCAGCTGATCTACACTGTAACATGCCGCTACATCCCTTACTTTATGGGAGGAACTTATGGCCAACAGTATTTTGGAAAGTCACCTTAACTTATTTTTATTTAATTAATCTAATTTATTTGTTGAATTACAATGACAAATGACTGTCAGCTTTCAATAAAATTGCAATACAAATTAAAAATAAAAGTAAGCAAATGATTATAAAAATAAGGGATTCAACGTATCAAATAGATTATTAAAAATGAGTCTCTGACCCGTTGGGGGTAAATAATTTGCTAACCAGCTAGCTGTGTATATATAGATGGCACGCCTTTCTAGACATTTCGCTTGATCTCCTATGTTTTTCTAATCATCCTGCTAGAACCTAGTAGAAAATGAAATATCATGCATAAAAAACCATCATCGAAATCAAGGAAAGGTTTGATAAATAGTATGAGTACTCCACACAAATAATTTTACTGGTTAAGAAGTGGTTAATTGAATTCCTTTGTGATCGTACCAGGACAAATGACGCAGAATATTCAGGGCACACAAAAAACATCTACATGCCAGAAATCGTCAATAAAATTCATGAAATGATATTGAAAGATTGGAGAGTGAAAGTGTGTAAAGTGGTTGAATCGGTAGCCATCTCAACTGAGTAGGTATATCAAATTTTACATATATATTTTGTCAAGAAAATGCTATCCCCCATTGACTTCTGCGACTATTTTCTGTTTCCATACCTGAAGACATATGTTGGCGGTTAGAGATTTGTATCGAATAAAGTGGTCTTAACTGAAGTAAACGCCTATTTTGAGCGCTTTTAGAAAACCTATTATTTGGATGGAATACAAAAATTAAAAATACTCTTGACTAAATGTATCGAGCTCGAGTTGAGAAATGAGAGGATTTTTTGCCGAGATAAATATCTTTTAAACAAAAAATCACAGCCTCATCTATCTGCCCTCGCACCAAGAAATCTATCTGCATAAATTTCTCGTTTAGGCATAGAGCTGCCCCTCAGTCTCTGTACAGACAGAGCATGAATACAAGATTGGACTGGCAGTTTTAAATCATAAATCATACATTGGCCTCGTAAACTTGTTCTAAACATATCTGTGCATAGAAATATTTTTCTCTGAAGTCAATTGCTAAACCTTTTGGGAACATATGGGATATAGTTTTAAGACCCTTAACACAAACTTATTATCGGGGATGATTGCTGGCAAATAGTTGCAACATAACATGGACTCTTATTCGATAACATGTTCACATTCAGACTTCAAACTTAAGACAAAAAAAAATATATATTTATATATTTCTTTATTTCTCTTTTCTTAGCGTTTTATCGTATAAATCTGTAATATTTATAGCAGCTTGAATTCAACCTGTGTCGCTAGTTGGAATTACTAGTGGTCCTAACATTTTCACCACAGAGTTTTTTTTTTTTTCGTTATGACAACGGATATTGAAGAAATAGGAAATTTGAAGGCTTTAGTCTTTTCCGTAATTCTGTGACATATAACCCCAATAAGGTGTTTCGGTGGGATATTATCTCCCAATATATAAAGAAATATCCAAAAAAAAAAAAAAAAAAAAATGATAAATTTTAATTTTTTGTTTTCTAAAATCTTGTGGAGAAAACACGTTCCACTCCAAAATCTTATTGGGACAAGACATCCCATTAAAAAATCTCATTGGGACAATATATCACATTTCAAGTTGTCAAAAACCTTACTATTTGATTTTTTTCTTTTTTTTGCTTCAAAATATGCAAACACAATGCAAACTTTTATAAATAATATTCAACTATTTGCCCCGTAGAACATAAAAACCGTGAGTGCATTCAATGAAATGACGAGAAAAAATTACAAAATTTTTCGAATTGTTGTCATCTCAATTGATTTACCTTATACTTATGTGTATGTTTTTGCATGACGTTATAAATAATACTTCAAACTTTATTGAGACGCTTTAATCCTATTCATACCATGCTAAATGTGTTACCACGTATTGACTATAAGTCACCAAGTACAAATACTTTAAAAAGCTGTTGTGTAATTATAAAATCCTAACCCAAATAATTTTTTTTTTTTTAATTAAGACATTAATATATGTAAAAGAGTATAAAATTGATATGAATTAATTATTTTTTCTTCTCTTCTTTTTCCATGTGGGCAAAGGTTTTTATTTTTTTATTTGTTATGATCCAAGAAGGTGTAAATCTTCGAAAGATCCTAGCAAATCGACATAGTAGGAAAAATGCACGATTCACCGGAGAAAAAGTCTCATGTGGTGCCTACGTACTAAAAACGTGGAATACAGTGGCTCTTTTTTTTCAACCCTGGTGGGACCGCCAATTGAGGTATTCCTTCGCCAGGAAGAGCAGGTTCCACCATTCATCTCTTCGAACCTGCTGCATTATTGCCACAATTATTCCGCACGCTTTGTTCCCGGAGTCTTCATCTTTTAGCATGAAATTAATCACGCCATTTGGTGTAAGGTTCCCACCTACTTCAGCCGTGATTAACTCTCTGAAGAGTACAAACCGGGAACAATCGATGAGAACATGGCGAGCATGGTTTGTAGAAAGCATGCAATGCGGGTCATCTACATGCTTGAATTTATGCAGATATTTCCGGAAACATCCATGTCCTGTGAGGAACTGCGTGAGATGGTAGTTCAGAGTACCATGCTTCCTAGAAGTCCACACACTGATGTTAGGGATTAGCTTGAACATCCATCGTCCCTTTGTTAAGCTTTGCCAACGCTGCTGCCAGGAGTCGGTTGGAATGTTTCCTGGCAATGTGTAGCAAGCTCCACCCGTCTCGCTGCATATAATGCCTTAAGCTCGTTGACGTCAATATTCAATGGCTTACAATTAGCAATGCCATTAATGGTGTCATCTGAGACCGTTCGCAACGCAAATCATTTTCTGATCGAGTTACGGCGATACTCAGAGGCAGCTCTTTTAACGTACGATCTGAACTTGGTTGCACCGGACCAGACTGGTGCAGCATATCGGTTGTATGGGCCCTCCAAAATTTGGCATCAGCCTTGCCAGGGCTGCGCAGGACTTGGATGCTTTCTCACTTGAGAACTTCAGGTGGTCCCTAAAGTTGAGAGTATGCGCAAAGGTGACTCGACTCAAGTGATAATAAAGTATTTCACATTTACCACAAATACATACATATGATACATTCATCTACATCTATCTATCTTCTATATATATATAGGTATATATAAAATCGTGTGTGTTACACCATTTATAACTCAAGAATTTCTGAACCGATTTTTTGATCATATCAATTTGAGTAATGTCTGATTGGATCTGCCTGGCTTGCCGCCGCGAAATAAATTGAGTGGACAAATCGTTATAGAGTTGGTAAGATGTTTATGCTATAAGCAGATCGAATTTATTTGTAACTTTAGAGATTCTAGGAGTTTCATCATTCCACATTTCCTGCACTCAATTTGTAAAGCAACCACCCCCAATTTCCTTGAACCTTTTCATAGATATAAAGGAATTATACAATACATAATCCTTAAATCTATGCTTTTTATAATTGTCTAATCAATAAAATTTTCAGCAAATTGTAATAAAAAAAAAAAAAAAAAAAAAGAGTAAATAAATTATGTTTTGATGGTAGTTTATATAAAGATTATTCTTATTTGTTACTTAAATCTGGAAACTTTTTGCAAGATATGTACCTGTGAGATTGATAAATGTGTACAAAATAAACATCTGACTTAAAACTAAATTTTTACAAAGAATTCCATCTGTGTCCGATCAGCCTGAGTTTGAGATTATCCGCAGGAAGCTCATTCTTTACGGTCGTACAAAGAATATCCGGATGGACCCAAAAAACCCGTAGATTGAAAGGTTATCATCACTTGCTATTCTTTAAAAGTAAGGCCATTGCAGATCGAAACTTGGTCCGAGAATGCATTAGTTCCTGCCCAGCTATTATCCAACCCAAAATGGACTGTTGAATTGGATTAACAAATATGTGTGATAAGTTCGAGTCAATATAGAGTTAAAATATTCGCAACTTACCATTCTGAATTTAAACAATAAATTTTTTTGTAGTACATTTTAATTTTTTTTAAATTTTTTTTTTAAGATTTTATTTTTTTTTTCAGGGGATGTTTCTCCTTCGAACTTTGATAAACGAATAAAAATTTGCTCTATATTTACTTGGCTGGTAAACATTTTTGTAGATCAAAACCTACTATAATAGTTTTAGACAATTTTTTACAACAAATTAAGATATTCCATATACCTAAGTACCACTTTCAGTGAGTACATATAAACTATTTAAATGGTTAAGTTTGGCCATCTGCGGCTCCCTAGAAAAACACCGGGGAAGCATTTACTTTATGCACTGCAACACAGACTTACAACTGAATGAATGAACTGAATAATTTCCCTTGCTAGTCACGATGATGCCAATATAAAATCTTTAATATATATTACTATGTGTATTATAATTATCTTTCTCTCAACTGGACTCAAATGATAACAGGGGCGGCCTAAACCATTGCAAGGCTCCGGCGGGTAGACCTTTGCGAGGCCCTTGATTTTAATGATGATGTTTGCCGAGAATTACAATGTTATTAATAAATAAATTTATATTTTTTTTTATTTTTTAGTTATCTATTGGAAACTAACCATGATAAAATAAACCCATTAATGTATTTAAAAAATCAGGACATCAGAAATGGTGTTTGCGGCTTTTTCCAAGACTATAATCATTAATTATATCATAATAATTTAACGCATCACCTACGTCATTTTCAATTGAAATATATAATAGCAAGAGATGAAAGCCGATGTTGTGTCATATTATTCCGCAAATATGTTTTAATAATTTTTTTCCTCAAAAATCTGCACCGAAATAATGTAATCATTTCCTTCATATACTCGGACAAACATATTCTGTTCTTCATACAATAAATGTCCATCTAAGTAGGGTGTGTCTCGTACCGCCAAAGATTATTGCAAGTTATAGCATTGCTTCAAAATTCACAATCAGTCATGTGAAACCAAATAAGCTCTCATAATGCTTGAATATGAAAATATATATAGAAATAAAAAAGTTATGATATGATCAATTGCCTTAATATCCCGTTTGAAGGCTAACTGCACCTCACCCAAAGTGTCGTGAGAGAGAAGTATGAACATTTCTGCTGTTTCACATAATGAATAAACTTCCCAAATTATTGGCAAAGCTAAGAAGTGTTGACGCAGCTGATTTTTGAGTGTTCCTAATTTATAGTACTCAGACCATCGGAATAGTTTATATAAAGTAAAAAAATGTTCACGTTTTGGGTCATTCACATTTAAGGGAATTCACGTTATCCTGAGCGCCTAGTATTTCCAATATACCAAATTTCGAAACTAAGCCTTCTGTTAGAAGATGTTTGGGAAAAGATGAGGTCTTCAGCAGATGCATTGATATAAATTCATACTGGATTCTCAGAAAATCTTAGCCTAGATTCGTAACTCAAATTTGTGTAAGAAAAGGATTTGCCTTTTCAAGAAATGTGTGATATTTTTTAGATCTCTGAGTTTATAAAAAGATCTTTTATCCTGGTGAAATTTACTACACACATATATGTAAAATTCTTTTGTAAGAATTTTGCCATTGCTTCATGTTGACCTTGGTGGTGTTACGAGGCAAGTCACACAAAGGTTCCGATTCAATAAAGATACTGGCAATCCGATTATTTTACCTGTCTGTTGTAATAATAACTAGTAAGTGCTCTCAATTTTTTTCGACCAATTCTCAAAAAAACTTAGCAATTTCATCTATCAGATTGTTTCTAAAATTCTAATTCTCTTGAACCAACCTGTTAATTAAGAGTCATCTTAAATTTCACCATAGACTCTACCTGCCAACTCATTCAATTTAAATATCTGTGTATTGGATTTCAATGCTTGATTAAAACATTATAGTTATATTTAGTGAAAATTTTGTTGCCTCAAATTTCACCAAATAAAATAAATAAATTCATCAACTTAGTAGACTTTGGATATATGTGTTTGTCATTTCAATTTTTGAGAAAAATGTGTAAAATACAGTTTCGACAAACATAGAAAATTTCTTTTATAAAATTTTGTTGGAAATTTACAAGTCAAACAGCATTAAATATCTTCACTTACGATAAAGGTATGTAAGAACATTAATAAAGTATACTATATTTTTTTGCGGGGACTTATTGTTAACAAATAGAATAGGATAAGATAGAGAACAGCAGTAATAAAATATAAATTGCTTATCTCCGAGATGCGATTTGACTCGACTTTTACCAAAATTCTTGATTGATAGGAAAACACATTTTTAGCCATTCATTGTAGACAATTTTCTAGATTAGAAATATTTTATATTTACTAAGTATAAATTGTGGCTAAAATATTTTCGGAAAACTTCAAGGTCTTGTAACCTCTTTCGAAGTTCTGCTTTTCTTGATAAATTCTCACAGCATTTACTGGAGCTTCAAACCCTTATCAATTTCTCCATACTCATACTGAAAAAATTGAAAACACTGTAGAATGTGAATTGATATTATTGACTGGCCTCTTCTTCTACGATATTTTGTGGGTGTTTGGTACCAATTTCATGGTCACCGTGGCCACGAGCTTCGAGCCTAGTTTTTCCACATGATCGCATTGAACACGGGTGACATAGTTATTTGTGGTATATTAATTGCATTACTCCGATCTAACCACAGCAAAAAACGAAACTCTCGCTACTAGCCTACCTCGTATGCCTATTGGCAACTATTACCGTAATGCACGTTTCCGCACGTGCACAGCCAGCTTCGTTGTATTTATTGCTTTCCTGCATTGGCACACCGTTGTTAGTGGCCTTAATACGCGGAGAACTGAAGACACAAGTGTAAGAAGACCATCATAGCAAAACGGACCCTGTTCGTGGGTTTTTTAATTCTTCGGTGATTTCGTGCTTGTTTGTTCTTATTGTTCCCACCATGTATGGGTCTCGACAGTTCCTGAATGGAATATTCTCTTATTTTTGTAGTTTTTAATAAATATGGCACTCGGTTAAACATATACTTCGTAGAGCTGTTTCAAATCATTGTAATTTTGATGCCATATTTGTTTGGAATAAACATTTTAAATGGACAGCTCCCTCGAAAACCCAGAATCTGTTTGTCGATATTAGCATGCGATTCTGGAATGTAATTTGTGCTTCATTGTTTTGTAAATATATAAATTTCTGCCCGGCGAAATTTCTGCATCATTGAATTCTTTTATTCATTCTTAAATTTTTTATTGTAATTAGAAGGTCGAATCTATCACGAATCAAAGTGATTCCACGAATTTGAATTGAACTGTTTGCTGCTGATAAACAATGTACCCAAAGTGCCAAACAGGTCGAGGATTTCGTTTCTCTAAATGTTGCAGAAATGATTTCATTTCCACGATTTTTACTCATCTCAACATTTGTCCAGAATTATTTCATTCGTAAAAAATACATCAAAGCATAAAACTTGATCCAAATGCAACTTACAATCTCTCTTGATGGCCCCCTTGTTATTCGAACTATATTTGTAATAGAAAAGAGGTCAGTGCCTTGCCCTTTCAATCTTTTTCAACAGGGCCTGCTTTTACTTCTACTAGTTGCTTGAGATAGCTTTATAATGCGACTATTGGATGATTCTTCAAATACAGAAGTGTTATAATTTATCATAAAAAAAAAAAAAATAAAATATGTATGCCACTTAGCTTCTGTTCCTCTTTCTCAGTCCACAGATTGTCATCCCGAACAGAATGAGCGGAGCAAAAATATAATAGCATTGTGTTTATTGTCAGGTATACGTTTGAATTGATATGCACACTTATGTCTTTGATATCAAGGTCGTGGCTTGAAGACACTTTGTTTGTCTTTAATCGAATTAGAGCGTCGAAATTCCTTTTTATATATGATTGACAACTTGGTATTCTGTTCCCTGCTAGAAGTTAACAATTTGATCTGCACTCACTGTGGAGTAGAAAATAGTTTTTGAAAGAGATACCGTGTTGTACAGAACCTTTCCGTAATTCTTAGATTTATTTAATTAAGAAACGAAATCAATAATTTCCGAAAGAAGAAAAATACATATTAACATTTTGATTTTGGATTTCTTTACAGATTTCGAATTTTTTTGAATCATTACTGAATCTATGGTACTTACAGACTAATAAACACATAGATAAAACAACAGTCGTAAGTCAAATAAAATCATTGCCATATTAGAAAGGAAACTTTGTAAAAGCATTCAGTAGACAGTAAAAATTTATTTGTGTTTGGTATTCAAAAATTCAAGATTTTCAAATAAAATTTACAACATGGAACGCAAGATGTTGACTGGACGAAACGTTGCTACAACTAAGAAACAAGATAAGAAATTGTTGAAACGCATTTGTGATTTTGTATATAAGCCATTTTGGTCAATTTGGTTTAAACAAAACACAAACACAACTTCTGAAAAACATGATTATGATTCAGAGTGTGAAATATTATCGCAATATGATAATGGATCATATGACATGCTGGATGTCATTGTGAAAGACATTGATGGAGTTGAAGATAATCTACCTCATATTTTTGATATACGCTCTATCTCAGAACTAAATCTCAGCATTAATGGTGTTAGCGGTGTGATTGAGAAAAGGAAGCAACAGATCTGGCCTTCCGATGTTATATTTCTTATTGCTGATTTTGAGTTTTTACTGAACCATTCGACTATACTAAAGAAATTCCTAAAAAGAAAGACAACTGATACTACCAGATTCCATATGTATATGCCACATGTTGTACACAAGGAATTTGCTGAGGCATGTAAAAATATAAGTGATGTGATGCGCATGAAACTGGATCGTATCAGGATGTATTTTCTTGAAAATTTGGAAAAATTGCGAGTAGAAAGTTTCATTGAATCCATCCATCAAGTGCTTAAAGTTGAAAACTCCCATGATGCTATTATCAATTGTCTTTTGAAACTGAATAGAATTGATGTAAAAATCATACTGCTCACCAACAATCAAGATTTGCGTGCGAAGGCAACTGGTAATAATATAAAATCATTTGGGATAGCCGAAATCCAGGAATTTTTTATTTGTTACGCTGAACATCGTAATCAGGAATAGAAGATATCATAAGATGATAAATTCGCAACTATGTAAATATTTAAGTGCCAATTTCATGTAATTTGATTTGATTTGATTGAGATGCTTATTGAAATTTCTGTTTTCAAAATAAAATTTTGTAACATTGACCATGCACTTCTTCACCAGTTTTTTTTCTTTGTATTTTCATGTAATCAATAAATAAAAAAGTAATATGTTGATGGGATTGCAAAGTAGTCGGCAAAAAAAATCTGTGTGCCTTAATTTTCTTAAGAAACTGATGATAATGAATTGTCTAATATGTCTGTTGTACGTATAATCCAATTGACCAAAAGTGTATTCACAGATGATGATGATCGTTTGCCGATAACTTACTTAGATCCAATCAGCATTTTAACTATATATACCTTTATGGCTTTGTTAACAATAACTCTACTTGTTGAATATCATTATAAAGAATCAATTCAATGCATCAGTATCATCTTATACTTAGTTTATTTAGTATTTATAAAATATAGTATTTTTTTTCGGATGAATATTACAATAATAGATTAGATTACAGAAGTGATAATACTGTTCATCTCGTCTCTGTGGCCTCAATTGCATCTATTGTAACACATTGTAAGTATATAAACTAAGGTTCCGAGAGTCCGAAGAAATGTAAATCTATCTTAGGAAAAGCTTGAGCCAATTTTAACCAAATTGAAGATAGACGTGTTTTAGAATAACACAATGCCTTAATACTAGTATTGTTGTGTCTTATTGTTTTTGGGATCCTGTTACATTCAATCTAACATTTCTCAACTTTTATATTTTAAGAACCACCATAGTACAAGTATAAATGGTTTGATGATTATTGGCGATTTCACTCGCAAATAGAATGTTGACATTATCGGGAGCACCTGATTGATCAAAAGTTACATAAAATAATTGAATATATCTGTTCGATTCTTTCTTTGCGATCTCCAATATACTCAATCGATCGCTTCTTAATCGAATTAAATTTCGCAATTCTATGACTTCAGTGTCTTTACACTACGTTTATTTTATTCTCGTATTAAAAGGAATAATTAGAAGTATACTTATTCCTAATTCAACGATATTCGCACATATCGATTACATTCAGTGTAAGCTAATTAGTGCATATCGATAATAGGATTGATCCTTTCTTCACAAAAAAAAAAAAAAAAAAAAAAAGCGCCAACAATATCTTTCTTTCTTTCCTAGGTGTACAGTAATTGTTATATACATATAAGCCTTAAATGGAGCCTAAAAATTGTTCTGCTGTTTTCTCTTAAGCATTCTAGTATCCTATCTGTAACAGCACGCATTGCCACGCCCTTGCTCAAAAAGAAAAAATGTGATTTTTTTTTTTTCACCTTAAAAATTTCATCAAAAGTGGTCCACCGATTTTGGAGTCTATAGGGAACACAATAAAAATAGCTCTCCCCGGAGTTGACCCCCAGACCGAGAGGTTACCTAAAATAAGTCAGTACTTTATGAATGCAAATGTTATTGACTAAGAATCAAATGAACAGCATGGTGGGTATGATGTGGCAATATTGCCTGGCAACAGTATACATGTAGATTCAGAAAAAAGTGAATAATTTTTTGATATGGAAAAAATAAAATCTTTACCATATATTATTGCTGAGGGTAATTTCAAATAACCCACTGATCGAATAAACCGGTTTCTAATCGAAAATGGACACTGTAAAACTACTTTTTAAAAACCAGTGACAATAGATCTTTCTTGGAAATATATTATAATATCGTTTCCAAACCTGGTCTACAACCACAACGTACATGGCTTACCCACTCTCTATTGTGAAGGGCGCTCGTAATTAAAGATGAAACTGCTTCAGCAATGTGCAAACATATTATAAAATCCATCTTTATACATAAAATTCGAGTGTACGGATTTTTGTTACTATTTTTCTCCTAAATGGCTGCACCGATTTTAATGAAATTTATTTTGTTGTACTTCTGGGCTCAACTAGATGGGTCTTAGCAATAGTTGGACCCGGTAGATGGTACAGTTATTGGGATCTAGGCTGATTTTTTTACAAATTTTTTATTTAGTGCAAGCTATTCTAAGCCGATTTGAATAATTTTTTTTTTTAAATAAATGAATGCTAATGAAAAAACTTGCATACTTATTTTTTTCATTAAATTTTAATATACCATTTGTTAGTATTAATGTTTTGGAAAACCTCTGCAAGGCCAAGCACAAAACGTATTTCACTCATTTATTCGTTGCTAAGTTTTGGTTGTTGTTATTGTTGTATTTACTCTTTTATTTACTGATAACTGAGTATGTACAAGAGTATTACGTTCTTCGCTTTTTTTTCTTTCTAACACGTGTCTCGTTTTATTGTAGCGATGGCGTAGCAACGCACGTGAAAGCTCGTAATTGATAAAATTATTGCTCTAAATAAGTTCCATGGACAAGGATAGGATAATGCTAATAACATGAAAGTGACTTATGGTGGAACTCATAAGATATATTGAACCAAATGCTATGTACTCGTATGTCTATTATGCTTTTTATAATTTAAAAGGTAAACAATATAATAAATCTGCACCCAGAGATTTTCCTATTTTGAGTATTAGGAACTTTTTGGTACTTAATAAAAATAATTCACACCAAGTTGCAGCTTACTTTATTAGACTGGAAACTTTTCACCCACCAGACCAATTACTATACTATACTGGATCAGACAAAACTTAAGCTCCATCTTGTTGCTTTAGACCACCGACCACGAATAGAAAAATACAATTAAATTTCTTAACACTTTGTGAATGTATTTATTTTTATATTTGCAGATTGAAAAAATTTATTAATTACAAACGTTAAACATAAGTATAATTAATTTCGAATTTCACGTTATGGCTTTGAAGTGGAATATTCAGCAATGAGGGTCAAACCGTCTTGGCACAGACCATTAAGGAGTGCAATTGCTGCAGCAGCATCATCATAAACTTGAAAATGGACATAGGCGTAACCTCTGCATAGACCTGTATGCTTATCAAGCGCCAAGTATGTTGTGCATGGGCCGATATTCTTAACTAAATCGTCCAATTTAGATTCAGTCATCAATTTAGTCAGATTAGATATGCGTACAGTTAAAAAATCAAATTCTTGGTTCCCCTCCTTGCCGTACTTTCCTTGTCCTTGCTTAGAGGCATTGTCGATGAGTGCTGGCGCTGCAACTGTGGCTTTATTTTCGATTACAGTTTTACGGTCAATTGGTGTCTCTTTAATGGGACAATTCTTTGATTTTTTTTTCGCCTCATGAATATTTTTACATTTTGTAGCCTCATTTACCAGATTAAAATAGGACTCACATTCCGCTAAGTTTTTCTTCCAACCAAAATGTTCCATAAATGCCTCGTTGTTCTTTTGGTTAGAATCAAGGTCAGCAATGGCAAACTTGCCATGCATGGTCCAATTAGGGCGCTTTTCAACTGGTTTTTGACCAGTCTCCTTATGACTATCGTTTGCTGTAATATTTTCGCCTAAAGCGGTTAAATATGTGTTGTTGTTAGCAGTATTAACATCTGCTGTAGAAGACAAACCATCGTCGCAGTTCTCTTCAACTGCATCAGCTGATTTTGGGTGTTCAATATCAGCCGGATCCATAATTTTTTTGATGTGAAAATTATTATTTAAAAAAAAAATTTTTAGGAGTAATTTGTAACGAAGATTTATGTATTTAAAATGAAAAGTGTAGGAATAACTTTAAAAGCAAAGATTGTTTTGTTTTGATTTAACAAAAAATAAGAAAAAATGATTCGGTGATGACACCAGTTGGAGTGGGCCCGAGAGTGCCGTGAACACTGGAACATTTAGGAAAGATTTGTGTAGTTTTGTAGCTCTCATACTTCTAGCAAATTTGAAAAAAATATTTACATTCATTTTGTGTATATCAACAATGGCAGTTACATGGAATAATAAATGAAGAGCAAGAGTCCATAATCAAGAATGAAAAATCTTTTTGGCGCAAATTACTCAATAGACTCTTTGACGTTACTCTGATACTTTCAACATGAAATTTAGCTTTTCGTTGACATGGAGAAAATGCTAAGAACAATAATTCAATTCCCAATAGCGAATTTTTTGAGCATTATTGAGTTATTATCGAAAATCCAAAGGGATAGACTAAATACTTAAGTCCAAAAATACAAAATGAACTCATTGTTATTCTGGTTCAACAAATGGAAAACGCACTGGTAAGTGAAATAATAATTTTACTTTATTATATTTGTGCATATGCAATGTCCATGCAGATTATATTGTACAATCAAGAAATTATAAAATTACTCCTCTAAGTAAGTGCATTGGGCAAGGATATATTGATGCTAATAACATAAAAGCCACTTATGGTGGAACTCATAAGAGATATTGAGCCAAATGCGATGTATGTCCATTTAGCTGCTAATCATTTAAATTTGGTAGTATTAATTATGCAGTAGAAGAGGTTATAGAAATGCAAATATTTTTTGAAACATTGCAACACAGCCAGCATATATGCGATATATTGTATGTACGTTTTATCTTCAGTTTCGATAATATTAAAGGCTAGACGTTTTGATGTCATTTTTGCTTTAAAAGTTCGGTTTGTTGAAGTTCGAAAAGGGCTAACAAAAGCAATATTATTATATTCCAAACTAGACAACTACAACTTTAACATATTATGTTACTGGTTTTCAATTGCAAAATTTTACAGACCATCGACGCGGCCTCTAAAGCACTTAAGTCAAAAGGCATTGCTCTTTGAAAGTATCTAAATAATAGCCAATTCACACCGAGCTGATTCTGCATAGATTTTGCGTTTACACTGGCGATTCAGATTTAGAAACAGCTGTTTTTTGTTTTGGTTATACATTCAAATGGAGCGTTGCGCACACAATTTTAAATTTGCTTATTTTGTTTGCTTAATGGTTTTGGCCCATGATAAGCAATTTATACTCTTCATGTAGTGAATAATATTATAACATTTTCATGAGTTTTGTAACGCACAGAAGGAAACCGTCCGTCGGTCCGTTTATCTGTCTTTCTGTACGTATGCAAACTAGTCCCTTACTGTTTGAGCTAGAAAACTGAAGCTCTCTTTTTACCATACGCAGCACATTTGGCGGAATCAGCTGATTCGGACCACTAGGAGGAGTATCTCCCATATAAACCCTCTACTCAAATTCATGTTCTTATTAGAAAAACTTTTTTGTTTTTTGTGCTTTCATCTTGAAATTTGGAAACAATATGTTTCTAATCCATATACTTGAACCATGTAAAATTTCAAAATTTACTTCCAATTTCGTAGGATTACTGGATCGCATAGCTCCCACACAAAAAATGTTTTCTAGGGGATGCGTGAAGAGTATTATATCTTAGTTATGGTCGATTTAGACTGAAGAAAAAACAGTTAATTTTTATAAACAATTTCAAACACTGTTCTTCTTTGCAACAACCACAGGAAAAACTGAGACCCTTGAGGGTTGTTGTTGTAGAAATCGAAGGACTTTTTCAACTGTTTAAAATAATAAATTAGTTTTTCAACAATTGCTGACTTGTCGCCCCGCAGCAGTGTTGGATAATTTTTGCCTTTTTTAAGGTCATTTTATACGCTTTTTTTGTTGCATGGCAACAAGAAACACGTGTTTATGGCCCAACAAAATAAACAAATAAAAAAGACAAATTTAAAATTGTAATATTTTTATTTAAATTACACAAGGAAGAAAATGGGAGCTGAAAGAATTTTGTTCGTTTACTGCATATGTTCTTAAAGCATATATTTCCACAAAAAATCCATTACAATATCTGACAATTAGTTACAACATTCCATGCGTGTGTATAACCAAAACAAAAAAACAGCTGACTGCTTAAAAAAAGTGTAAACACACTAGTTTTTAAACAGCCTTTTACCCTAGCTAGTCTAAATGCACTAGAAAATACCCTTCTTTCTGGTTTTTGTTTTGGGCTGAAAGAAGCAAAAAGCGGAGTTCTTACGAAAATGACAATGAATCGCTTCACATCTTACAACTACACCTATAATATTTTCTTGTGGTTGTTGTCTGATTCAATGGTCGATTTAACATTAAATTGATTCACGTTCGGTGTAAAGAGACTATTAAACACTTAAGGAAATAGCATAAGAAGCAAACAAACAAATCGTCTATAAACCCTGAAATTCCTAAAACACGTCTGAAAGAAACTGGTCACTCTATTCTTTTTCATTGGCGAATTTTCTTTTTAATAGGCTTCTGCAATATTTGTCTTTGTAGATTTACAAAAAATTATCAAAAAAAATCGTTGTGTCGTGGAAAAAAATTATTGCCTTGTGAAAATAAATCTTTAAAATCACTGCTTGGACCAATATCAAGTAATTTGTTAATATCCACATTAAGGATAAAGGTATGTACGAATATAAAATAAACGCTAGTTGCCACAAACATAAGATAAGGTGGGCGCTTTTAATAAATAGGAAATGGGAAAAACTTGGTGAAAAGTGATGCCTCCTTTTTTGACTTTGACATCGTTAGCAAAGAATAAATGCTACAAAACAAACTATTTATTAGAAAAGCATATGCTTTCCTTTTGTTTCCCCCATAAGCTTTCGCTCTTTCTACACATTCCAATATTTTGAATCATTTGGCCTTTCATATGGGCCTTTGTTTTCTCTGTTCTCAGTTTGTCCTTTCTGTCTATGTAACTTAACTTCTTGGACCCAAATTACATGTATGTATGTTTATGAAAACGTCGCTTATCATTCTACACTTTTTCTTTGGTCGCAGAGTTTTTGGTACAACCGACACGGCTAAACCGTAAGCCTTGTGCTGATCCCCATCTCGACAAACGAAAATTGTGAGAGAGAAATCTTTCTGCTGTTATACGTATGACCGCGAGTCTAATATCAGTCCTACAGAGTTTTGAGCATAAAGTAATGAAACAGGATCATTAGTAGATGAAATTTGTCATGCAATCCTTTTGTAAGTAGAGTCCAAACTAGTGTTGAAATTTTCTAAAAGAAAAACAACCTGTCTTCAGTGAATTCTTAAAAATTAATCTTAATCTGATTTCAACGGATGATTATGAGAATATATGTAATTCTATTGTAATATGAATTGAATTTGTAACAAAGTATGGTAAAATTCACTTAGATGCAGTTTATCTATTTGCTTTTTATAATACAACTTAGAATAATGGAAAGATGATCCATCAGAAGATTCGAGATTCTCATTCATAAGATTGATGGCATTCAAAATTAATCGAATTATTTTTTCGGTTTTATTTCATTTTATTTTTTTTTATTTCTCTTTCATCATAAAAGGATAAACATGAAGGGCCAAAATAATGTTGCTTGCCTTTTGTTAGATTATTATAATAAAAAGCAAAAAAAAAAAAAAAAAAAAAAAAAAAAAAAAAAAAAAACAAACCCAAAGCAAAACAAAACAACAAAAAAAGAAAAAAAAAAGCTCCGCGACCAAGGTGAACTTCCCC
>JBANCV010000043.1:19704-102410 GCA_037040105.1 Amiota albilabris
TTCATTTTGTTTTTTTTTTTTTCTTTTTCCTCAGAAAAGGAGAAACAGGAAGGGCAAAAAAAAGGTTGTTTTCCTTTTTTTGGATTATTACAACAAAAAAAAAAAAAAAAAAAAAAAAAAAAAAAAAAAGAGAGAAAATAAATATAAAGTAAATAAAAAACATAAAGAAATGCAAAAAAAATCTTATATAATAAGGTGAAATTCCCTAAGAAAAGTAAATAAGAAAAGAAAAGCAGCGAAAGACAAGAAGGCGAAGTCAGTCAGAAATGGCGGAAATGCTGGAAATGGTGAAAATATTAAAAGTCTTGGCACGCATTTTGAGCGCGCATTAAAATCAAAGTAAAACGACATCAATATAAATACTCGTAAATTTGCAATTTTTGGGCAAACTCACAACAAGAGTGGAATAGTAGGAGTAGGTGTGGTGGGAGTGTCACCAAAACAAGCGAAATATATACACACATACACATGTATGTATGTGTAATATAAATGTATGAGTATCTGGCAGTGTCATGCATGGAACCCCCACAAAAGGCTCTATAAAGAGCCGACAATACCAGCAAGCATTCAACCTCTTAGGCTTAATCCTAAGCGAACTTACTGACTCACTGAATGACTGAATGACTGAGTGAGTGAGTGAGTGAGTGGGTGGGTGGGTGTATGGGGGTGGTGGGTGTATGGTTGGGTGTGGGAATTAGGCAAGTGACGCACACATATGTTTAGAGAAATTAGTTTTTCATTTCGCACAAGTTGTTGTTATTATAAACCGCTCGACATTCTGATGCTTTCATCCATTCATTCATCCATCTATCCCTCCGCCCATTCACCCATATAACCATCCATCCATCGAGCCCTGTTGACGTTGCCTTTTAACGGTATTTTTTATTGCAAATTCTATTCAAATATCCATACATTTTTATGGTATATAATCATATATTGTAAAAGCACCATGCATACAGATACATGGTTACCAAAGCAACATCTTCTGCCTATTACCATCTTCCCCCTTCAGAGACTTTCGCCTTGTGAATCGCCTTCTAAGCGCTCGTCTCATTCATATAGTTGTACTACAATACGTAGTAGTCGCATATGAGAACAAAATTCTTTCTTATTTGTTGCTCTCTCTCTCTACATACACAAGCAAACGTTTATACGCATTTCACTGTGTATGTGTGTAAGTTTGTGAGTTTGGGAATGGGAGCCCTCTTTCGCCATATATTCCTATATATATATATATTTATATATATATATGGGTATTTTTTTTTTTTTTTAAACAAACACAATTTTTAATATGCTTGCAATTTTTATGAGTGTTTAGAGGAATTTTATTGCAAAAGATTTTCAAACAAGGCTCAAGTTATTGAGGGTATGAGGAAGGAATATGTATATGCGATACACAATTCGTATCTATATGTATACACTTACGCACTGTTCTAGACAAGTCAAGGAGTTCAGGGAGCGTGTGATGACTGATACTGGGTAATGGATGGAGGGGTCGCGAAAACCGTATTGCGTACATATAAATGTCCTCTAGTATCATAAAAATAAAAAAAATGAAAATAATATTAAATATTATGAACGTATAATGTAAAGTTTGATAGCATAGTGAATGGAATGGGATGGCATGAGATGGGATGGGATGGGATGGGTAAGAGGCTATGGGTGATGCGTGAAAGCATAGTATAAGTTTGTTAGGTATACGAATTTGGAAAGTGTAAAAGCGGAAAGACACAGCTGGATATGTGTCTTAGCTATTATGCAATTTTTGTTTTATTTTATTTCTTTACTTTTATCCTTATATTGTTCAATTTTTTTTTTTTCTTTGTTTCATTAATTTTGTATTCGTAGAAATTTTACAAAACTAAATAGAAAACATTATTTTTTGACATCGAAACAAGGAAACAAACATCCATCATGCGCAAGATATTATATGCTCAATCAATGCTTCAATTTGTAATAAGCATCATGGATCAAATACTTATTGTTGTAGTATTGCCATTCTAGCATTATCTGTATGGTTTATGTAAGACAGCTTTAAGAGAAAATTGTAAGTGTTTAGTTTCTTTTATACCAGCATACTTACAACATGTTTAAATATGTATATTATAATCAGATAGATTTCTTAACACATCCACATCATTTGTTTCACTGATCAATATAATGGAAACACCATCATCATTGTGTTAAAAGTTTCCCAAGTCGAAAAAGAAAAGTTCATAAAATACTCGATCATGTGCATGTTCTAATTCCTTTTCTGTTTTGTTAACTGAATAACTGTAGATGAAAGAATAAAAAACAAAGATCAATTAACTTTTAAAATGATGTTATAAGAACTGATACTCATTGAGATTTGTAGAAAAAAAAAATAGAAAGAATGCCATTATTGACACACACATTTGCTATCGAAACTTGTTCTTGTTTCTCAAATCATAAGTTTATGGAGATTAATTTATTTGACAAATTATCCCCACATATCTTTATTGAAGAATAATAAAATTTCTTATATAAAAGTAAACACAAATCCATTTATAATTGTAATTAAATCATTACAAAAGCTATATGAATATATAATACAATATAAGAGTGAAACTATGATTGATAAAATTGATAGTTTTGTTGTGAGTGTTCAGTCTTGCAAAAGATTCGCACTTGTTTCCTTATAATGTTACCTAATTTCTTTTAATAAGCATTTGGCCGCATTACTTTATTAATTTTCATGAAACTATGATGATGTACAAGCACAGAACCATCAGAAATGCTATCATAAACTTCTTCAAATTGTTTTTCTCAGTATCTCAGTGTTTCAACATGATCATGATGTACACTTAGAGCTACTTTTTATCACACTTAGCAATTTCACTTGGACTACAATAGTTTATGAAATGAGAAGTTGTCAGTTTTTATGCGTTCGGTACACAGTTTCATTTCTATCTTATTCATCCCTTCAGATTCAGATTCAAAATATACATGTCACACAAGATTTGCTTTGTTTATTTTCAATTTGATTATATACGAGTATCATTCAAAGAAGTTATTGTGAAATTAATGAAAGATTTGATGGATCAAAGTTAATATTTTGTGGGATGCATTTCTATGTGTCCTATGCCATACTCCAAACTAAACTCAGTTCCATGGAAACCTATAGATAAGTGAAGTGAATAAATTTACCTTTCAAATAATAACAAAAAATAAAAGATTGCTTCAAAATACTTATGTAATAGCGCAAGAGTGAAGTTATGAAGTCGTCGCTATAAAATATAAACTCATTTTTGTTTATCTAAAATAAAAGAAATTGTCATCTCTTCATCAAGTAATAAAACATTCTGCCTCATTACACGACACAACAACAACAACAACAACAACAACAACAACATTGGTGGCAATATGCTGAGACCCATTTCAGGGAGTAGGCAGAATCTGCTGTGGCATGGCACCTATTGTCATCATGTGAATGTTGCGGATAATAAAGTCCAAACAATATCAACGACAGACACAGAGAATGATGAGGACGACAACGACTACGACGAAAGAGTCTATAAAAACCAAAATTAAGTCAACTGAAGTCAACGAAGTTGCAAGTTTATATTGTATGAGTGAGTGTGAGAGTATGTTCTACGAAGAGGAATTGTTCCCATGTGAACTGTTCCCTGTATGTTGTATATTGTACTTCACATGTCTGATTATAGCAACTAAAAGATCAATGTACAATACAAAAATGAAAAGAAAACAAAAAAAAAAAAATCGGATTTAAATAGGAAAAATATTATTAACAAAATGACAAAAAAACTTTTCTTCGCATTTTGATAGGCGCTTTACGTGACCTCACATTTCACCCATTCACTCCTTTCTATAGAGAACATAAGGCTGTTTTGTGGAAGCTGGAAGGCGGAAACGGGGGCGGGAAAAGAATTTTAATAGATGAAAACTCGTTTGTTTTAGTCTGTTCACAGTTGTCGATGCCGGTTTTGGTTTTGGCCAATTTACCAGAATATGACCAAGTGAACCGAATGACACTTAAAGTTGGCTACTTGTTTGCTTGGTTGGTCGGATGGTTGGTCTATTGTCGAAGGTATCAGAATGCAGGATGTCATCGTTGTGTAATGACTTTCTTATTCATCTCATTTCATATATTTTTTTTTTTTTTTTGCTTTTTACTGTTTTATAGTCAAATGTAGGCGAAAAATATAATCATATTTTTTTATGACATGTTATTAAAATTCTTGTGGCCCCTTAAAGAAAACACTGAGAAACATTTTTAGCCTAAGGACACAAAGGATACAAACCAAGCAAGCCAACTCAAATTGAACTGAACCGAATCGAAGCAAACCAAACCGATCTGAATTGAAATGAAATGAACTTAAACTGAATTGAAACATATGTGAGAGCATTCTATAGTCTTCATGCATTCATTGGTAATGGTAACGATGTCAGTATCCTGTTGAAGTATCCTGCGCTGATGTAACTTCTTTATCAATATTGTCGTCGTCGTCGTCGTCATATAACATTTTGCTTTGCTTATTAGAAAGAAATTACATGACCTTTCGTTATAGGATCTCATCTTAGATATTTGCTTCCTGCCTGTTTGTATGTGTTGCATTTTTATGCCTTCAAAATGATGTTGATGTTGATGTTGATGCTGATGCTGATGCTGATGTTGATGATGATGATGATGATGTTCTATAATATTTTTCCTATATATCCTTTTTGTGCTTTGCTTATTAAAAAAAAATAAAAGAAAAATGGTCATAAAATGTGAGGCGAAGAGCAACAGTCACTTGGCTATAGGCAATGGAAACGGAACATAAAGAAGGCATGAAACAACATTGAAACAGATGCATAAAAATAAAATAATAAATAAATAAATAAATGAAAAACAGACAAAAATAAGACCAACATACAGAGATAAAGTATATACAGAGAGGTAGATGGAGAGTGAGAACAATGGTGAGTGGAAAGAAGGGGGGAAAGTGGGAAGAAAAAATGCAAATTGTAAATTACAAATTTGCAATAAAAATTTTTAATAGAATGAAACATTTTGCCTTTACGAGTTTTGTCTTTGGGTAATTTATCTGCTGCTTTTATGATAACATTATGTCTTTTCTACATTGCTTTTTCCTAACCACACTCGTTTTTCGCCTTTCACTTACCTACTTACTCACTCAGTCAGTCACTAACTGTCTATCTGTCTGTCTGTCTGTCTGTCTGTCTGTCTGTCTGTCCATCCATCTCTTTGTCTGTCTGTAAGTCTACAATATGGTGATGGTGGTGATGGTGGTGATGGTGGTAGTAGTGATGGTCTGCAACAAAATGCTTTAAACATCCATGCCATGACATGCCATTCCATTCTATCCTTACTATCCAAGCCATCATCTTATCGAGAGAGTCATCATCATTGTATTGTGGTACTTATTCTTCATGTTCATGTTTCCCTTTTCCTTTATATCTATTTCATATTGTTCTTGTTCTTGTTCTTGTTCTTCTTACTTTCTTTCTTTCTTTTATTTTTGTTTTTGTTTTTTTTTTTCTCCATCTTTACTTTTGCATTTTATTGTGGATGTTGTTGTCGTAACAGTTTTGCATTAACATTAACGTAATTCTTTTTTGCATTATCATAAATACATTTACGTATATTAAATTCTGCTTTATGCTCATGAAGGATTCCGCCATAGCTCTCCAAGCGCTGTGCTTTCCCAATAGCTCTTCTTTAGCTCCTCCATATAGCTGCTATAGTATAATCTTACCATAGGGTTACCATCTACTATGTGCAAGTGCGTGGATGAATATAGGATACATGGTTGGCATTAGTGGTAAATGCTTGAGTTTATTTCAAGACACGCATAGAATGTTTATGAATTAACAACAACAACAATAACAACAATAACATCGACATTGTTTAAAAATGAAAAGTATAAAAAAGCAACAAAAACATAAATATAAATGGAATATGTATGGTAAGAGCAGACAGTAAAAATAAATAAAGAAAAAACAAGAAGACAATGAAGAACACACATAGATGATATGAGGATGAGGATGAGGATGAGGATGAGGATGAGAATGAGGATGAGAATGATGACTACAATGAAAAATAACTAAAAACAATATACGGAAACAGAATCAGAATATAATGCATGGATATGTGTACTAAGAGTATTATGTGTGTTACGAATATATACGTACTCCTAAGTATTTATATACATAGTATTGTGTATTGTGCATGAATTGTAAGAGTATGAAGCTATAGAGTTGCCAAATCATATTACAGATAAAGAAAATGATCACAGAACAGATCTCATCTTTGGCATTGATTCAATGCAGTTGTATTCTATTAGTGAGTAGAAATTTACAAACTTTGACGTGTTCATAACACTGAACAATGAACACTACTGAACACTCTAGAAGCAGTTTTCTGTGAATATTGTCAATACTCACGAATCATATAAATTCTCAGTGCAGTTCTATGGTATGCATTTTTATGGTATTGTATTAAACTAGACACATAAGTCAGAATGTCTATAGTTTATTTTAAAAGGATTTTCAAGAAATAAGAATCTCTCTCTTTCTCTCTCTCTCTCACTCTCTCTCTCTCTCTCTCTCTCTCTCTCTCTCTCTGTCTACAATGTCCACAAAACCAAAGCAAGTGAAACCGAATGAATCATAAGGCATTCTTGTAAAATTCAATTTGCAAGAGTCTCAAACGTATTAAACTATATGAAATGTATATTAAATGCCTTAAGTCAATTGTATCACCAAATCTTACGATAATAATTGGCAGGCATCTGGTAATTTTTTTAATCTAGTCATCGTTTCTTTTGTGTGTTTCTTCTTGTCTCATATTATTGAAAGCTTATTTTCTCAATATCATTGAATATTTTCCTGTTCAATTTTATCACTTTCTTTTCTTTTATATTTTTAAGCTAACAATATTCTACTGATCTTTTAACTTTTCTTCACTAATTCACCAGATTATTTTTCTAACTTAACCATAAAATTAAACCTAATTTTCATATAGGTATATTGTAAGTTAATTTTGTGTTAAGTTAGATGATTAAATTTAGAATGGAAATAAAATCTGAATACATTGCCAATATCAAGTTAGTCTCAAGATGAAGTGAAGATTATCTGCTGATATTTAAAGATTTTATATACTAAGTATAATGGAATTTCTTCAGTGCTTAAAATATTGTTTTACTTCAAGTACTTTACTTTATTTTTTGCAACTATCAAATATACATAACATATATATTATTTTAATGAAAATATCATAATGTAATTTAATACAACATTGTCAACTCATTTATAACTTAAATTTTTGATATGCAATTAAAATAAATTTCTTTGTATTCCTCTTCTTCGATTTAATTAAAATAAAAAATAAAACAGAAAATCTGAATACAAATTATTAACAATTATACATTTGTGATTAATTATTTATATATAACGTATACGTAATATTAAAAAGAATATCAAGTATACGCTCCACATTTATTTGTTTTTATATCTAGAAATTGACAACCCTATGTATCTGTATCTTTCTGTCTATCCATCTATATCTAAGTCATGTGCATTTGTGTGCGCTAGCAAATCACAAATCATCGTAGACCAATCCAAGTGTGGCCAAATGCTGCCAATGAGGATTTAGATACCAATGAAAATTTTGTTGCATTTGCAGCAATACACTATGGTTGGCCTCAGTCTTTCTTCCTAATCTCCTACCACGCTCTCGGCCAAGGCATATTCGTTTGTCGTTGTCGTCGTCGTCATCGTAGTCATCGTCGTCGCATCATCGTGGCATTTGAACTACGCTTCGGCTTTGAAAGTTTTGTATGCTTTTTAGGTGCTGGTCTAATCAGACCAACAACAATAACACTAACTACAACAAAATCTTTGTTAACAGTAAAGAGAAGTTCGTGCTCGTCGATTTCGTCAACTTAATTCATCGCATCGCATCGCATCGCATAGCATCTTAACTGAACTCAACTCAACTGAACTGAACTGAACTGAAATGAACTTGATTTGACTGAGGAATACCAAAACAATGTTATAGCATTCATCATATTCTAGGCTCACTCGATGTTTCATTTATGTTCTTTACTTTCTCTCGTTGTATCTCTCTGCTTCTCTCTCTCCCTCTCACTCTCGCTCTCGCTCTCTTTGTGTTTCTTTCTCTCTCTCTCTCTCTTTCTCTCTTTCTCTTTCTCTTTGAAATCTTTTATATACATACTTGTATAGTTGATAAGGAATGTGTATGTGAGCTTCGTAAGCGCGCACGAACAAAAGTAAACTGAATCCTTTTGCTCTTTGGCATTGCATGTGTCCTAAGTGTGTGTTTGGGTCTGTTAGTATTTGTGTGAGCATGTGTGCTTGTTGTAAGTTGTTGTTGTTGTTATTATTATTGTTGTTGTTGTTGTTGTTGTTGTTGTTGTTGTTGTTGTTGTTGTTGTTTTTGTAGTTATTGTAGGTGTTGCTGTTATAGTTAAAATAGAGATGGGAGTATACTTTGAGAAGTTGAGCACGCAGTTTGGTCGGTCGGTCGGTCTTTTGGTCTTTCGGTCGGTTGGTCGCTCGGTCGGCTGATAGCTTTGTCGTTTCTTTTTCGGTTCCGTGTACGCCTTTCTCACATTGTTTTTGTTGTTGTTGTTGGTAGGGTTTCGGTTCTTCGTTCGTTCGTTTGCTCGTTCGTTGTTCATTCATTCATTCATTCATCCGCTCATTTAGTAATTTCCACCATTCTCATTCTCCCATGTAATTTTGTGAACATTCAATCGTATGAGTGTATTAGTGTATATATTTATTTTGTAACTATGTGTGCTTAATGCTCTGTCATATATGATGGGTATGGTAATGGTAATGGTAATGGTAATGGTGATGGTGATGGTGATGGTGATGATGGTGTCGACGATGAAGGGACGCGAGAAATGTTGGAGGGCAGAGACGTTGTCGTCGTTGTCGGTGTCCTAGATTTGTTTAAATTATTTGCGATAGTGTGATTGGCTTTCGTCGTATGCTTTTCGCTTCGTGTGTGTGCGTTTGGCTTATATGTGTGCATGTATCTGTGTGCGATGAAAACAACCAATGAGAATATTGCAAAGTAGCGCCTTGCTCGCCCATTTGTTGTGCAATGTTTAGTGTTGTAGGCATAGATGGACTCTAATAGGCCGCTACACCACTCACTTACACACATGCAATGAGTATGCATAGATATTATCCATAGAAAATATGTTTTGCACAGTAAGTAGTTATGTAGTTGTTGCTGTTGCTGTTGCTGTTGCTGTTATAGTTGGTTCGTATAGTTATGTATGTATCGTATCTTTCAACATGTGAGTGCGCTTATATGTATCTAGATACTTCTAAGTGCGTGCGTGTGTATTTAGTTTTTGTTAAATGACGACTATATATACATACATGTGTAGAAATGCAGCTTGATTGGTTCAAAGAAATATTATGTGGCATTGTTTAGGAAATAGGGTTTGTTTTTGACAAACAACGTGAGAACACGTTCATTTGTCAATTTTAAATTGTCAATTAGATTAAAACAAACTAAAAAAAACCAACCAATCAACGAACCAATCAACCAACCAATCTTCTGCAACAGGTAGAATAGAACAATCTTGTATCGTTTGGTTAATAATTGATATTGACATTAAGATGTTAATTCATTAATAAATTTTAATAATTATTAATAAATGTTTAAGAGAAATTTTCAAATTGAATTGTTATTTTGGTTTAATTCTTAGATCTTCAACATCAAAGGTTTTTTCCAGAAACATTAAGTGCATATTTGTCCAAAGTTCAAGAGGATTAGACTCAAAAAATTCTTTACTGAACTTGACAATGATGTATGGATGAGAATCATACATATATACAAACATATCATGTATAGAAAATTTATTAGCGATTTCTATCTAATCTTAGTCAAGCTCTATAAGAGTTTTTCTTTCTGTCTTACTATACTAAATAAGTAGTAAATGAATAATTTTGAAATTGCTTTTCTACTAAGAAAATTCCTCAAAAAATTTTAAATGAAATTGTTTGAAAGAAAAGGAGAATCAAATCCCTTGAGTGTTTTCGTGCAAAAGACACATCCTTGCATGCTAATTAATTATAAACTTAGTTGAAAAATTTTCTCTTATTCTTTTACATTTTTTTTTTCCTTTTTCTTTTTTTTTTTTTCTTATTGTTTCGCTTGAATTTTGTTTTGTGTTTTTTTTTTTTTTTTTTTTGTTTCTTATGTTTTGTTTTGTTGTTTTTCTATCACACACACACACACACACACACACACACACACACACACATACATACACACACACACACTGACTGATATGAACGAACACATGGCGTATACGCAATTTCTGCTTGTGAGTGCTTCCGTTTTGAAAAGAAAGCAGAAGAAATAAGGAATGAAAACTTTTTTGTGTACTACGAAAACCACAAGATATCAGCCTTTCCTTTTTCCCCCAGCCATCTATGACATATGAATATGTACTCTACTCTACTCTACTCTACTCTACTCTACTCTACTCTACTCTGCAGAATGCTAAAAATAATTTAAATTAATTTCGAAATAATCACAAACGGGAAGAAAATGCCAACAAAACTCCTTCGTTCGTGAATCTTCTTATCCATTCACTTTCTTTAGCCCGCTTGTATCCCATTGATTCCATTTTTAGAGTACTAGTACTCAGACTACTACTTTCTTTATGTTCCTTTGTTGGTTGTTAGTCATTTAATGCGTAGTTCCTCATCTTATGCTCGCATCTTGCTTGACTTCAACAACAATCCAACATTCAATGTTTATCATATGGGGTGAGGGGAGGGGAGGGGAGGGGAGGGCAGAAAGCTTTGCAGATGAATGATAACATAAGACATGCACATACATACACATATTCTACATATGGGGGCGGTTTTAAGGTTAAATTAGCTTCAAGTAAAAATAAGAAAGAAAAAAAAAACTTATGGTGGGTTTGACACTCACGGTATATGTCATGCAGCAATGCGGTTAATTTTTCAACTAGGCAAAGTAGCAACTTCATACAAGATTCTTCCCTGCGGATGCCAGCAGCTTGACATTTGTGCCCTTTTAAATTACCATGCCCTGCCCTGCCCTGCCCTGCCATGCCATGCTTTGCTCACAAGTGTTCGCCCTTTCTCAAATAAAACGAAAATTCAAATTCTTAAGTGTATAAAATCTTCAAGCCCCTCTTTATTTGCCACATGCCTCCTCATCTAATGCCAACCAAATGTTGAATACAAGAACTTTTGCGCTATTTCGCTTGAGCTTCAGATACTGTTCACTGTTGTCTCTCTTACTGCTTTCTTTTTACTTTCTGGTACTTACGAGGTCATTCCTTTCCATGTCATTTTCACCAGTCACCACTCACCACTCACCACACTCCACTCTCGATCCCTAAATTTTATCGTTTTTCTTGTACATATTTTAATATTTTTACGCTTAGTAATTTTACATGATGTGAGCAACATTTGCGGTTTTAATTCTTTAGCGTTTCACATTTTTTCCTCTCATACTTCTTTATTTCCTTTTTGTTTGTCTTACATCTCCTATATTAATTTACGTTTTCATTTTTTCCTTTGTTGCTTTCTTGTACAGACATACATATACATATACACATGTAAGTATGATGTATGTATGCATGATATATTTTTTTGGGTTGCTTGTTGTCAAGCCTTTGAGCGAAACAATTGTTGGATAGCCGAAGGTGGCACACATACATTGCTGTTGAAAGTAAAAGAAACTTTCCTTCGCTTACTTACTTTGTGTACATGCGTGTAAGACTGCTTCTGAGCCATAATTATGTGGGTGAGTGTGCAACTTTTCACATGCTCATATACAATAAAAGTTATGTACAATGCCTTAAGAATGTTGTACAAAAGAATTTCTATTGCCAGGCCAAAGGGTTGCTGGGTTTTTATAATTTCTATCCTATGATACATCACATCACATCACATCACATCAACCTCACATAAAGTAAACTTGGCCATGGTTGAAATCTTTAGTTTATTTGATTTCCTTCTAAATCAATTCGATTGCATGCAAAGGCTTAACCAAATAGTTGCGACACGATTATATAATAATGTAAAAATCATAAACCTACATCAATCCCCCAAAAATTATTGATTGGACAAAGGAGAATAGTTTAAGATCATTTGCAATATTCGATTGCTTTAATTCATACTACTTGCAAACGCTTCCTAACATTTGTCAGTTTCACTTAGCTTTTTTAACTCTTTCTGATAGTAGTTTAATATTTTCAGTGCCCCTTTGTCAGTATCAATTTCATAGTCTATGGAGGAGGAGAGATATGATCACCTTCAATGTTCGACACTAAGCAATAAATGCGTTTCTGGAAGATAAGCCCAAATTCCCAACAAAATGTCTTCCAAATCAAATCTACAAAATATAATATTGTGTACACAAAATACGTATGCATACTAACCCAAACAAGTAGGATGCGCAGTCCACAATCTTGTACTGAACGTACTTTCTTAATTTCAGACAGTGTCCAGTGATTATGAATAAGATTATATTTAATTAAATATTCTAGCTATAAGTAACTTTTGCATTGAACATTTATGATGCAGTAATCCGCAAGCCGAAATCACCAGTAACAAAACTCTCAAGTCAAAAACTTGAAGTTAGTTTTGAAGTCACCTCATTACAAATTATAACTTTATTTAATTTATAAGCAAAAGCGACAAAGGCCTTCAGCTCAAAAGCTACGTGTATTTTGCATTAAGGTAAAGAGTAAAGTAAATAAGTTCAAGTAGTATGTACATGATTATATTATTATTATATTTTTTTTTTTTTGTACTACATATTATGTAGTTATATTTCTTAGTACAGACTTTGGAGAAAAGCTATTCTTTAAGTTACTAATTGCTGAAAGCTGTAATTTCTTTTAATGATGAATAATTAATGAATTGGCATTTGTGTTGTTGAGGTATGGTCAGGATTGTATTGCAGTTTGTGCAAATTGGTGGCGGGGTTTTTTTTATGATCAAGAAGCTGTGCTGTGGGTTAGGTTGGTGTGACTCAGCCTTACTCTCATCAATTTTATTGTGTCGGAGCATGGTAAGTTGTTGTTTGTATTTGCAAAGCTCTAGATGAAGTTGGAAGCAATTGAGTTTGTATTTTCAAAACTCCATATAGACTATTCCATCTGTGGTTAAAAGTTTTGGGTATACAGATAAGTTTTAAGCCCTTAATTTTACATGATTTTTTTAGGAACTTTGAAACTTCATTCTGAGAAATTGATATTTATAATGCATTTTCTTCAAAGTTGCATCTATCGTTAGCTACAATCAGGCATCATAAGATTTTCTCACAGTCTTTTCAAGCGATCCAAATTCAAATTTAGGGATTTTCGTAAGATATGAAGTGTTACTCGGCCAGGCCATGATTCATCGACCTTTACAAATGGTAGTTGAAGGGAACAATAACTGATGAATATGGCGTGTGGGGAACATCCCATTGAAGAGTCTCCAAAGTTTCTTTGATGACTTTTGCAACAAGTTGGCGAGGATTTTTGTACTTTTTCGTATTCACTGTTCCCTGTCTTTTGGCATATTGGTGGAGTTTGAGTTTCCATGCTCGACTCAAATGCATCGTCTGCAAACTGTAACACCTCCCCAGTGATGTAACTTCTAGTAGATCACTCCGAGCTGATCAGATCAAAAGCACAGCATAAGCTTGATGTTAGGACTTTTCGGTTGGCCAGGCTAACACCATGTTATTTTGTTCTTTGGCTAGTCGTAGTGTATCCAACTTTTCATCCCATGTCACGATTCGAAACAAAAAACTTTTCCATGGTGATTTAAGGGGTTAAAATAATTTTTTAAGCAACCCCCAAATTCTTTTTGAATTTGGTATAATCTAGCTCCAATAACCCCTTCAACTCAACGTCTTCAAATTTTCTGCCCTCCCATCACATTCTTTGTCTCTGTCGCTGGTCAAAAGCGCCTCTTTTTAAACAGCGGAAACAGTACTGTAAAGTTTTTATTGATGAACCATGTTCTTCCCGCATATGCTTTATAGAGCAATCGATGTCCAACAACTTTACTTTTTTTTTTTTCAATTCAAACAAAGAAGCGCTGCTTTCTCGCAAGTTGTTGGCACAAAGGTTGATGTTGATTAGAGCACAAAGCAAAAATGTTTTTTGCAAGATAACACAAGCTCTGATAATCGGAGTGGAATGATGAGGCCTTAACATGAATGAAGTTGCCAGATGATCCGATGCGATGTAATGCTAAGTGTGCAAAATTTTGTAAAAGTGTCAAAACTGATTTGATTTTTTTCAAGTTTTTGGTATCTGTAGATATAGTAATTGCAATTCGATATTAGGGACTGTGTAGCTTCCAAGTATTGGAGATATTTGTCATGTACTAAGACATCAAACAGCTCTCTTTGTCTCACAAAATAGGAGATCTAAGGAAGTTGGAAGCTGATCAAGTTTTGATGATCTAGCTTTACCGATGAGTCAACTTTCTTCGCTTCATATGATTTCGATTTACGATCAATTTGCAAGATAATCTCGATTATGTTAGTTCAGCTTTAATACAATACTAATCAAAATATGTTAACATCTTGTAAGATAAAATCTTCTTCATAACATTTGTTTTAGAAAAAAATTGCATAAATTCTCTCTCAGTGATTGCTAAATGATTTTGAATGTTTTATTTTCTTTTGAACTGGAAATGATACGAAAGTGTATTTCAAAAATTAACATATAGAATTAATATTAGTTTTTTCCATATGTTTTTATAGCTCAAAATTCTCAACAACAAACCAACAAGTTTGAGTTCTTCACATAAAATTTTACTTTCGATTTTGATAACAATGATGGAATTCATCTCAGAGTGTAGCTCCAAAAAGACCGACTGCAAATTTATAATAATAGATGATCAAGGTACCCAGACTTTTCCAGGACACAAAATAATCTTTGGTTTTGCATCAGATGTCTTTGACCGCATGTTTTTCGGTGGAAATTATAAGGAAGCCCTCACAGGTGAAGTGGAACTGCATGATATTAGACCTAATGTTTTTGAGAAGTTCAAATCCTACGTGTACACATATGAAAAGGAGGATTTGAAAAAATATGATACGGAAACTTTAAGAGATTTGATTATGGTTGGCACGAAGTATCTTATACGGTGCATGACTAATGATTGTATAGAAACGCTCCGTAATAGAACGACCAATTGGAATATAATTGATGTACTTAAATTATTGGAATGTGGCTATTCAATCGGTAATGCGGAACTGATTGCGATTGTTACCAATGTTCGTATTATAATGATGCTAATTATGAAAAATTATATTATGTTTGATGATTGCAACATTTTCTAATCTATTTCAGATCCTTAAATATGCAACCATTGAACCGGTCTCATTTAGTAACGAAGGAATATATGATTTGTCACCAGAAGTTTTTTATCATTATATATCATTGATTACCGGACGACTTGCAGAACCCGTTAAATTTAGCATGATTGAAACTTATTTGAGAGCATTTGGTGTCAATGATGTCGCCATAGATTTTGATAAGTTTGACCATCATTTTAAGATAATGAAAAATGAGCCTTTAGTTTTCGATGAACCGCACGTAGGGAAAAAATTAAAGTCATTTCTTAAAAGTTATGTTCAAAACTTAATATCGCTGATTGAATTCAAAAAGTTCGAGCGGAAAGACTTCTATGAAGGACCTGGCAATTCAAAGTACTTAACCTTGAAGGTGAAATACGAATTACTATATTTCATAGTTGAAAAATAAACTATAAAGCGTCGTAAAGTAACAGTCTCAACCCAAGAATAATAAAAAAAAAAGAAAGTATCAATATATTCGTACCATTCGAATGTTACATAACTAAACATTCTACTTACTACAAACAACACAAGTCTTAAAATCCAATATATCAATTGCTAAATTATCCAAGTATCGATGACACATATATACAAAAACGACAACGAAAACTTTATAAAGAAAACATATCAACTCGAAGCCAATCACTAAGTTTATATCAACCATATAATGCAAGTCTTAGCAAATATTCAATGGAAACCTTTGTAAGCATAGTTTGGATACAATAAAAAGGCATTGATGTTAACACAAATCACTAATGATCCAACATATTAATCAATATTTTATCTATGAATGATGCATACAAAGTTTATATCAAAAAAAAAAAAAAAAACCCGATAGAAATGTCTTGTAACATATACATATCATATTCACATGGGAAAATCGTACTTAGATAAATTTGCATCCTTGAAAAAATTGTATCTGTTTGTTTCCCTAATCGCTTAATTCTCGCAAGGCCAAATCCAGAGTACCTATTCTTCATTTCTTACAATTATTGAACGCAAACTTGCATGCACTACAAATAAAAAACAATAAATTACATATAAAAATGCATTTTAAGTCTCTTTATTTAAACTAACCATAAACTGTAAGTTTCTCTTTTTGCTTATGATTTTCAGATGCATTTATTTTATATAATACTAGCATAGCCCGGAGCTCGGAAATTTATATAGGTTCTTTCTATTAATATAATCATTGATTGATAATAAGGTATATAGATTCCAGCCATCTATCGAATCAAAACATGAATTCTAAAGCAATGAGCTTTTTCTCTTGTAGCATAATGAACTTACAGTAGACTCAAAAAAAAAAAAAATTTATTTCTTAATAAAAAAAAAAAATATATGAAAAATATATAAAAACTTGCATGTTGTAACAAAGTGGCCACTTTCATGCTGATTGGTTGGTCAATTGTTGTTGTAGTGAAAAGACGTTCAACAGTTTTTCTCGTCGCATTTTAAATTACTTTGTTTAAACTTATTAATCAACGATGTATTGGTCATTTTGTTGGATGAAAGCCTAATCATTTTCACTTGTTAAGGTGTTTTTGATATGGTAATGGAAGTCATACGTTCTTACCCAGTGGCGTAGCTAGGTATCCAAAGGGCCCTGGTGCAAAAAAAAAAAAAAAAAAAAAAAAAAGGATGCCTTACCAAAACTGCTTAGGTTTTAACATGTAAAATAATACAAATATATGAATATTTTAAGGGTGCAAAGCCAGTACTTTATCATCAACTCTCTTTATCGTGCTCTACAAAACACAGGAAAGCTAAACTACATTTAATCTACATGAAAGTCTATGAATTTCCTTGTGTGAGCATTAGTGAGCGTCCAGATTCGACTTGGCACTACGAAAGACCTATTCCAGAACAGCTGTGAATTGTTTAGGAACTGCCGGAATCGGAAGGCAAGAACTAACGTAATATGTAAACAATAAAAAATTAAACAATAACGAATAATATTACAATTAATAAAATAGATATAAGGAGACAAAACGAATTAGAAAATGAATAAATGATTTATTATGTGAAGTTTAACATTTTAGTTTATAATCTCTTCCTAGCTGTAGTTTTCGCAATAGTATCGAAAACTTTGGTAAATTCCATTTTTCTTTTTTTTTTGAAATAATTTTATTTGTATTTAGTTCGGTAAAAGAACTTTAACAAATTAACTTTACTTAACGTTAAGAAAGAAAAAAAATCACAGTTATGGAAAAATCCAATTTAACTACTAACAGTCAAGTCCATAGTATGGTTTCTTTTAAGTCTGTGTTGTGTGGAGTCTGTGTTGAGGAGCTTGTATGCCAGTAGGTTTGGGTATGATCTAAGCCTTTCAGCGTACCTCTTGCTGAATCGGACAATTTCTTCCATGACTGTTGAGATATGCAGGTATCTGTGTAGATCTTCATTGCGACTATAACATGGCGCACCAATGAGCTTACGTAATGTTAGGTTTTGATAACATTGTATAATGTTGACATTGGATTTAGCTGCAGTTCCCCAAAACTGTATGCCTTACGTCCAAACTGTTTTCAGGATGAATTCGTAGAGCCGTAATATATTTTGAAAGCTGAGTTTTGATATTTTGCCAATTAACCAATACATGTGTTTTGTTTTGATATCTAAGTGCTTTCTTTTAGCGAGTATGTGATGTCTCCATGATGACCTTTCGTTTTAATATATGGCAAGATATTTAACACAATCCCTCGTTGGTATAACTATACCATTAAAACGGAGTGATTACCATTATGTTCCACCTACACATCCAAGATTCGATATCTCGAAGTTATTGTTTTGATAATTGCGTAGTTCAGCTGTTACTTGATGACCTTACTAATATCATGGTGTCATCTGCATAGGTGGCAATTGTCATATCTTCCACAGTTGAGTTAGGCATATCTGCAGTATAAAGGGTATAAAGTAGTGGGCCCAATTCACTACCTTGAGGGACACCGGATTGTACAATTTTCACCAACGAATAGGCATCTTCAACTCTGACATAAAATGTTCTATTGGTCAGATATGATTGCAGGAAATGAAATTGTGGTGAAGGTAGATTATTTTTGATATTGTAAAGAAGCCCTTCATGCCACACCCGGTCAAAGGAAATTCCAGACTTGATGCAGCTTTGTTATTAATTGCAATTAGCGATATATGTCTTAAATAATTATACTTTTCACACAATGCCCAGAAGGAGATATCCCATAAAGTATATATAATCTTGATCAGGGCGACGAAACGAGTTGACCAAGCCATGTGCGTCTGACTGTCTGTCTGTATGTATGCAAATTAGTCCCTCAGTTTTTGAGCAAGGAGGGCTACATCTCATGTAAACCCCCTACTCAAATTTACATTCTTATTAGAAAAACTTTTTTGTTTTTTTTTTCATATTCATCAGCCATGTAAATTTCAAAATCCTAGGATTTCTGGATCGCATAGCTGCCATAAAAAAAATGTTTTCTTGGGGATTTATGAAAAGTATTACATGTTCAGCTTAGTCGCAGATACCCTTCTCTCTGGTTTTTAATTATTGTTGATTTGCTAAATTATCTCTCAGCTGCTGCAGGTGGACATCCACCAAGCTCCAACAATTTTTTCCGGATGCCCAAACTTGGGTTTTGCCATGATCAAAAGAATATTTTTTGCGATTGATGAGCTCTGAAAGTTTCTGTGCAATAGCATCACTTTATTTCTGTTGATGCTCATGGTAGACATGTGAATTAGTTGTTTAATATTTTACTATGAATACAATTTAGAAAAGACTCGCTTTAGCATCACATTCTTTTGGCGGGTATCCAATTATGATTTCTCCTGCTGGAGTTTCATCTCGCCCAGATCAACTTCTTTTTCAGGTGACATTGTTGTAGGCAGTCAACTTTTCGTAACATATCTTAAGAGTGGATTGATATCTTCTACCATCAACTCATTTGGTATCAAATTATAGATATTTTTTACGATGCCAAGAGATTTGAAACGATGTTCAATTCTTGAATTGAATACTTATTTACTTGCAATAATGATTTGAACTGATAAATCGCAATTCCGAAATCGGTTGACCATTTCTAGCACTTGAATGTATTAATGATATTGTTGGCTTATACTTAGTACTTGATAAAATTCAAAGTTTTCTATGCACATGCAGTAGGCAGAAAATCCCAACGATTCGTTTCTTATTTGTTTAGCTCTTAAATATGCTCTTATATCAGCTATAAAACGCATCTTAAAATTCTATATTCGCTTGATGACAAGTCGACATTATTATAAAAATCGGCATTACTTGTTTGTCAAACCAACAGTACGAGTATCTTAAATAATTTCAGTGAAGAATTTTTAAGTATTTATTAAAATAAATAACTGAGATGCTGAAAGATCCAATTAAATTGACATTCCATGATAAAATATTGTATGAATAAGCCCAGAATCTTATCTTAAAGTCTCTTTCAATATATATATTTTTTTTTTTTTTATTTCTAATAGAATCACTAATTTTCTAAAGTGATGGCCGCTAACTGTTATAACTTACCTATAACTGTTATATATCTACATACACATATGCAAGATGCGACAATTAAATATTATTATTGAAGATACATAATTCATATTTTAGCAACAAGTCATGGTATTTTCAAGTTTGAATATTACTGGACCCAATCAAAATAATTTCATAACGATCAGCTAACATTTCTTAATGTTATGACTTTTTGTGTTTATAAGCCAAAAAAAAAACTACGATATTCAAAAAAGAAACTTAAACTCAGTAGAAGTGAGCCAGAAGCATTCCGGTTAATACAACAAGATTACGGAAGGATTTAAGAAAAACAAAGCTCTGCGCAAGGTTTGATCCACACACTTTAACTAATGACCAGAAATCAAATTGTATCAATTATACCAGGCAAGTTAGACATAAAAAACAATTGTACAAATGATACTGGGGAAAATATATGATGATTTCCTTACAAATCAGAAATTATGAGCCAAAGTGTGGAATGGAAGTCATTGTGAAGATATCATCCAAAGAGCTTGTCCGGGATTGATCCAAGAACCTATGTCGCAGCTTTAGCCTTAGTTTCATTATAATGCATTCCTTTCATGAGTATTTTTAGCTTGTGCTTTTTATTCAGATGGTCTGATAAAATCAGAGTTCTCCGACTACTGGAAGATGTAGCTTCCATACATAATGATTTTTAAAATAAAGTTTCTTATTTTATTATTCCATAAATTAGCAAAGTTATTGAAAACAATTTATTTTTTTTTTTTTTTTAGTTTATGTTTAGTAAAAAAAACTATATTTTCAAAAAAAAGTGAAATCAAAGTTATTTTACATATTATGAAATAATATTCTGTCTTGTTTTAATAAAATGTGATGTAAGTACTAACAAACTAATTGTACTCATGAGGATATGAATAAATAATGAAGTTTGTTATGGGGTTAACAATGACCTGTGAGAACTCAACTAAAAGGTCTCAAAATAATAATAGGAACAGCAAATAATGATAGAAGATGGAATGCACATCATTCGGAGGGCTTAGGTGAAAGGAGATTGAGCTGGAAGAGCTTTTAATTGAAACGGGAAACTAAAAATAATAAAGGAAGATCAAACTGATGGAAACTCTCAACACTGAAAAAGATGATGAGGTTCACTTAAAATGAAGATGCTGTGCTGTGCTGAGCTGTGCTGAGCTGAGCTGAGTTGAGCTGAGTTGAGTTGAGTTACGTTAAGCATGAAGTATTCAAACTTTCTTTACTTTTACTTTTAGGTTTCTTTGTCTCTTTTTCTCTTCTACTCTTCTTATAACTTGTGCTCATTTGTTTTATATTTTTATTTTGTACACAAAAATTCTCATGGAAAAATTCCACATATAGAAAATTATTCAAATATTAACAAAAAAATAAAAAAAAAACTCTTGTGTTGTGCATTTGGCAAAAGGGAAAAGCGAGCAAACGTTTGATGAAGAGGCCTAGAAAGAAGAAGGGTACATGTACTTGCCTGGGTGGCTGGGAAAGCAAATATAAAGTGTATTTATGTAAAATATAAAATAAGAATAAAAAGAAAGTTAAAGCAAAAACAATTCTGTGGTTTGAGCGTGAAGCCAAGTGCGAACACTTTGAGAAAAATGAAAGGGAATGTTAAGGTGCTGGGTGTTGGGTGTTGGGTGCTGGGTGCTGGGTCCTCCATATTTGTGGCGTAGGCAAAGTGTGCCTGCCGTTAGCGTCGCGTTGTCAGGACACCAGGACACCAAATACGCGAGTCAACACATGAGGAGAATGAGAATGTGTGTATGTATGAGAAGTTATATGTGTGATATGTTGTGTGTTGCTCAGTTGCCGCGAGGCAAATTAAAAATTTCGTTTCTCGACTTTCTTTTCTTCTTTCATTTTTTGTTGTTCCTCAGTTGTTTTCTTTCTTTTGGTGGTTCCCATTTTTTCTCTTCTTTGCGCAATGAAAAACTTTCTAATAATGTTGTACACAATTTAAATAGAATTTGCAGGATTCCTTGCTGCTCACCCTCTCACCATCACCATTGTCAAGGCTTAAGGCACACAATAAACTTTGTTATATCCTTAACGCGGCACATGAATACTCATATTTATATATTTATGTATGTATGTGTAAATGAGTAAGAGAGTGTGTGTGTGTGTGTGTGTGTGTGTGTGGTAACATGCGGTTTCTCATTATGCTAACGAAGTAAAAACTTTACAAGTACATATGAGCCAAAGAAATTTCTAGAGTCTTTCTTTTGCCTTTCACTACTTTTACTCGACAGCGTTGAAATGAACGAAAAAATAATAAAGAAAAAGAAAGGGAAAAAAAACAAAAAGCAAAACAAAAAGCGAAACAAAAATATAAATAAAAATAAAGTTAAGAAAAATTGGTATAAAATAAAAGCATATGTTCTCATACACATATATCTTAATATTGTACAATGCTCACACTAACATAAGCAACGTACTGCATACATACATACATACATACATACATACATACATACATGACATACTGACATAAGAAGAGAACCGAGTTTTCAAAGACTAAGCCAAACTTGTGTAACTCTTGATGGTGCGACGAAGTGTTCCACCGGAAGTTTGCGGTTCTTCACCACCAGAAGCAACTAAGTACTAACAATCTTTGTTCATTCTTCTATAAACATCCACAAAAAACAAATATTGTATACATACTACAACAATATACCTACATATATTTAATTTTTAATATTCATTACAATATTTTATAGTTATCTTTTATTATATGTAGGTATGTATTTTGTTTTCTTTCTTGTAACTCAAATAAAGTTTTTCTTGACAAACTCAACTCAACTCAACTCAACTCAACTCAACTCAACTCAACTCAATTCTGCATAAAAGATTTCATTAGTTTCTTAATTTTTTTTTTTTTTTTTTTTTTTTAATTAATTTTATAACTCGTGAAAAGATTTGTAATATAATCTATTAATGCATATAATTAGTTTCTATGATCCTTCACTGGATCTTACAAAAGTTTCATGTCTAAAATGATTGTGGTGTTTTTCATTTTGGCAATAAAATATTTCCATTTAAGTACGAGAGTTAGCTTTAGATCATATAAATTTTGGGGTATACTTTTTTTTTGCCTTTGTCTAATTTCATATTAATCAAACAACAATTAATACATCGTCGAAGATTTTGAAAATAATATTGCGAAAACAGTTTCCTTAAATATTGCTAGAGTCATCAACATTTATCTTTATAATACTATCAATATGTTTTAACTTTGATTTGATGTTCATTAACAAACCAATTCTTGTTGTGAAAGATTGTTTGATAAAAATGATTCGCTTTAGTGTCCCAGGACACACAAACATAAGAGGCAATGAAACCGCAGTTTCAGCAGCTAAGCAAGCACAATCTTTACCTCTTATATGCTCTCAAAATTTCAATAAAAAAAACATTGACCATTTCTTAAAAAGAAATCTTCTACATAGCCAAGAAGAATTGTCGAATTTCACGACGACTTGGTACCGCTCGGTTACCCCACAAAACTCCTTCTCCCTATCACAACTTAAAAATACGCAATTGACGTCTTGGGCACACTAAATTAACACATGAGCACTATTTAGATAATAATATTCCTAACCAATGCCGAATTTGCCAAGAACCACAAGCTAACAACATTAAACATATCCTAACCACTTGTTCTCCATTAAGCCTTTCAAGAAATACAATATTTAAAAACTGTAACCCGATCTCACTACTTTGTAATATGAATGCAATAAATGCACAATTATTAATTAAATTCCTAAAACAAATGCAAATATTTATAACAAACTATAATAATTACCAAGACCTACGATATTAGTCATACTTATACATAAACATACTATTAAAACACTTTGTTTATATAGAAACTAAGAACCCCCAACCACTATTTCTTACACATTACACCTAAGTTATCCTAAAAATTGTAAGTAGCCAAAGGCCCTATCAACCAGTGCTATATCTTTCCTGTTAACTCTAAGTTTACTTAATGTTAGCAGTCATAATAAATAAATACGAACTCAGTCATCAACTGAAATTGTTAGTTTTTGAAATATTATTTTCACTCACATAAAGGATAAACATATTTCTGCAATAGCCCCTTCTGATGATGTTAATCTTTTCTTATTTGGCTTAAGGTGTTATAAAAAATTATTGCCCAAAAATTAGTTCTCATCAATCATTTAAAAAATTTCTTTCTCGCCATAATTTTTTTTTTTTCTCATTATTTTTCCAATTTATTCCAACGATACGCACCATCGTGATCAGCAGCTTTTCAGCACTTGTCTAGCACAATGATTTGATTTGTCGTCACAATATTACAATATTAACAAAATTTTAATTGAAAAATATTTTCATATGTATAAATTGTTTCAAAAGCAAATCATAATTCAACTGGAGTTTAATGTACATTCAATCGTATATGATTATCTCTTTGGAGAAATAACTTTCAAATATTCATGGCACAATTTTCTTATTCATTTACCAATATTAAATTTAACCATAATTATTGACATTAAACTATACTTAATAACTTATGGTAAATGGCACAAAATGTTCATTATCAAATAAGAATAAATATCATTTATGTATATATAATACAATATGTACTATATTCAATATAATGCAGATATGAATGTAAGTATGTATGTAGATTTGAATATGTTACATTTCGAACATGATTAAGGAAATATTTGGAAATATTTCAATTATGTACAATATTAACATAAACACACTAATAAATGTAGATATTTCTTGTCATCAAAATGAATTTACATACAAAGAAACACAAGTGTGTGTGAGTGTACACATCTTTTGAAATGTTGTTGCTATTGAATAACTAATTTATTATTTTCCATATAGGAATTTTCATAACAGAAATCAACAATAACAACAACAAAAATAACTAATAACAATAATAAGGAATAATAAGGAATGTGAAAATTTCTTAAATTTCAATGTTCTTTGTTCTTTGTAAATTTATTATGAATTTCAAAAATTATTTATTTGCAATTAAATCTGCAATAAGAACAAAATGTTTGTACTTCAAAATGGAAACAATTTGAAAATTTCCTTTGAATTGACATTTTACTTTTATTTGCTATTGCATTATTTTGTTATTTTATTTTATTTTATTTTATTTTTTTTTTTTTTTTTTTTTGTTTTAAGTGTTGTTTTTGTTGTTGTTATTGTTATCATTTGTAAGTATTCCAAAGACGTGCGAAAAATATTTAAGTAGAAAATGTGTAAAGCATAAAATTATGAAAATGTCAAAACAATATATTCTCCTTACCACAATACCATTTCAGTTTGTGTATCTATTATGTTGTTTGTTTGTATATGCGAGTTTGTGCATGTTTCTGTGTGTGTATTTCTGCGTATTTGTCCTTTTATTATTCACACTTGCTTGTACTTAGTAATTATTTCTATTTTCTTTTAATGATTAAATGATTTTGTGGTAAAAATTTTCGAACACATAAAATCTTTTGTAAAAGAAAAAAAAAAAATTATGAAATTTTTAAATCAATTCAAACATTTGATATGGTTTTAATTACAATAATATTTGGTTTCATGATTATTTCATAAGAGATTTAAAACAATTAATGAAATTTTAAAAGATAACTCATATATTTAGATTCTGGCTGATTCTGAAAACTCCTTCCTTGCTGATATAAGACATTACTTTTTAGAGTCAATTACAAACAAACTTTCTATGTCTTATTTCAATAAAAATCGCAATTGCTTTAAATATTCTTGTGATTTGTACTAATGACTTGAGCTTTGCAAGCAGGAAGTTACCTACATGTTGGAGAAAATCGATCTGTTTTGTCTACATCGTAACACAAATGGGGTTAGAGCTTCCTTGGTATCTAACCTTTGAAGCCACTGATTATAAAGAATGCTTTTAACGCCGTCTGACAATGAAAACCAATAACAAAAGACTCGTCTGAGATAGTATAAAATACAATTATAAACTAAATGGTGAATGTAAGTTTAGATTGTTAATAATTTCTGGAAATATATTATTACTCCTCAATGCTGATGCGGCTCTGTGTTGTGTGCTCGCTGTCCGGTAGTACGTGAAGCACTTCGAGTACGTATTGGACGTAAGCCTGTTGATGTGCTTGCAATATTCAGTGCTTCCAGGTCAGTTGACTCGACTGCATTTGCTGAAATAAGATCAGAACGAGCAGATATCTCCTGTGGATTTGGTTGATTGTAACTGACAACTACTTCATCGGCTTCAAATTCGTCTGATATGCTGTTCAACCCATCATACGGAATAAAATCAGAATCCAGACCATCGCCAGCGAGCAATTCTGTATTTACATAATGCACATCATATTCTCCGTTTTCGCTAACGTTATAGAATATACGTTCCATAACCATCTGGCATAATGGGCACGCCGGCTTAATCTATAAACAACATAAATGATTTGTTTAGATAACAGTTAGTAAGATCGGTGATCGGATGGCTTACCATGCTCCACATACGAATGCAATCGTAGCAATATTCATGCAAGCATAGATCAACAAATGCCTTATTTTGTATATTCTGTTGACAAATTATACATATTTTATAAGGAACGCTGTCATTGGCATTGGCGGCCCTTTGCTGCAAACGAATGGAACGTCTAGGCGGTGGTAATTCATCATGAATACCGGTTGCTTCACTTCGTGGCCCAGCCGTAGCTCCTCCTTCTTCTCCTTGTTGATGACCAACGAAGTCTTGGTCATTGCGCGCAACTTCCAAATTATTAGCATCTTGGTCATTCCCATTCATGTTAAAGTTTTTTTTCTAATAATTGTAAAATATTTTGGTGCTTTAATTTAAATTTATGATGGTTAAATAAATAAATTTTTCTCGACACTACTAACCTTTCAATTCAAATTTTGTTTCGATATTAAAAATTGAGACGAGCTGTGCTTGATTTTTATATTTTTATACAATTCAATTGTCAAAAAAAAAAATCTAGTGCTGTAAAGTGTTGAAAATGACAGTTAAGAATTTGATACATATTATGTTATATGTACTTACTTTACTTTACTTTTAACATACTCGTTCATTGGCGGGGGCGGATTTTATTAAACAACTGAGTGACTTAAAAAACTTTGTTAAAACAACTGAGTCACTTAAAAGACTTTGTTAAAAAAAACTGAGTGACTAAAAACATTGTCTGAATTACGTGAATCGGAGAATGGATAAAACGATTGATATGAACAACTATAGCGCATCCGAGTTACGAAATTGGCTCCTTCAAAGCGGTTGATGGAAGTGCCGAAAGAAATACGTGGTGTACACCCTTTGCTTACAAACGTGAACGAGCAAAAGGGTGAAGATAATTGTGAAGCGGAAAGCGCGGTAAAGAAAGACCAAGCCATGCAGCAGGAAAATAACGGCATAAGCGAGTACGACGACGACAACAGGCGCCAGGAAGGCGACAACAGCAGCAAACATATAGACTTCAAGGCGAACAAAACTATGAAAATTACCAAAACGATGATGATGGCGATGATAATGAAGATAACGAAGAAGATCAAATCCATAAAGACAAAATAAACAACAACGACAGCAGCAAGCAAAGAGAACGAGAGAGCGTCGAACATGATAAAAGCAATGTGCTCGTGGCAAACGGTCGTAACAACAAAAATGTCAATGTATGCAGCTGTTGCGACAATAATTCACAACAAGAAAAAGAGATCGAACTTTTGTTGCTACAGATGAGACTAATGGAAAGAGAAAACGAACTTCTAAAGAAAGAAATGTTGCTAGAGAGCAACGCTTCTAACATTTCAACATTACAAGTTGACGAAACAAAAAAATGATGATGCAGCCAACATAATTATTTTTTTGCGGAAAGCAGCCTAAAAGAACTTCTATTTGCAAAAAATAAAGCAAATATTGTAAATAGAGGTTTCTAAGGATCGTCTTACAATTCTACTTTGCAGCAGTGCTGAGTGTGACTTTTTTTTGAAGCCAATGGTGATTTATAGGCCTCAAAATGCACGTATCCCTATGAGTGTGAATAAAAACAATTTGCCTTTGTTTTGGGAAAAGCAATAAAAAAAATCTGAAAAATCTCTTCACTTAACGGTATTTGAAATGAAAAAACTTGAACTTTAAAATTCTACTGCTGCACCTCCGAATGTTGAAAGTAGATTTTTGCTTCAACCACTTCTTAAGCAATATTATATGAAACATTCCATGTATACAATACTAGCTGTCCCGGCTTGCGCGTTGCTACGCCCTCGCTTCATAAAAAGAAAACACATGAAAACTTGAAAATTAAATTTAACAAAACTGTTAGCCAAATCAAATTCAAAGCGCATCATTTCAATTAACATGATTTTTTTTTTTTTTTTTTTTTTTTGAGGCAGATTGGAAAGAAATAAATGGTATTTGTTACAAGAAGCTTACTACAAGACACCAGTGAAAACCGTATTGAATTCGGTTTAAAATTTAGAAAAACGTTTATAATTTTATAAATATATATATTTTATTTCTAGTTGATAGTTTTTACCTTCTACTTTCTGTTCATAAAATATTTGTTTATTGTCCTTATTCAACACTGTAAACTGTTAACTGTAAACTGTAAGTTATATTCACCATGAACGCTATGGGTTCATAATGAGATATCATTCGACTGGCGTCATCCACAAGGACTTATTTGCACTTAATGCATACATATTTTTTTTAAAGATTTTTCATAAATTATAAATTAAATTCTCACAATATTTTTGTGACTCTCACTTTTGACCATTATTCATTAACATTCTCCATTGTCTTTCATTTCAATCATACGTATTAAAGCTTCAGGCAAAATACATTATTTAATTAGATTCACCAAACATTTTGATTTTGATAAAATTGAGTTTTGCAATTGCAATTTTCTGATTTATGACTTATTCGTTTGTATGTTGATCAATATTTAATAAATTGCCTCTATTCGATGTTTTTTGAAAAGTCAAATATAAACGAGGGTCATATGAAAAAAAAAAACAAAACAAGGACCAAAGCCACAAAAAATTTTTACTTTAAATTTCAGTCATTTTATGAGTAAATTTAAAATAGATAGATATAGTAAATCAATGATTGTCTAAGATGATTGAATGCTTGGATATTATAAATCATATTGTATTAATGAAAATGTGTGTGGCTCAATTGAAAAGTGGTCAAAGCCTCTTCATGAGTCAACTGCTGTGTTCAAAAAAAGGACAATTAAATTACATATATCATATTGTAGTATTGCATTGTATAATGAGCAATGAATTGAGGTTACAAAGAATAGAATAGAATCGAATAGGATAGCATATATCCATAACTCCAGATGGATTGAAATAGATTCTTTTGTTATTCTCACATATTTTCTCAAAAAAGTTGGTTTCATTCATATACTTTCTTGTTTGGATTAATTCTCTGACAACTCTCGTGTATACCGCGAGTGTATAGTGCAAGTAAAATCAAATTAAAACCAAAATTGATACATGTTCTTTTAATTGCATTTATGACTCACTTTTAGAGAGTTTAATTTATCAATTTCTAAAAAATTAACAACAACAAAACAACAAATATTAGATGAAATAAAATAAATGAAATTCATGATCTCCATGTTGCTGCTGTTAACCCCATGGTATCTAACCAAGCGATTAAGGGTGAAACTGAATAACTTAAAATATATGTACTACAATACATACTACGTAGATGTCCGGCGTGCTTTACTAAGCCCCCACGGGAATGATAGAACGAATGATATTTATTTCATTTTGTAGTAAATGTCAATTCAAAGAGGATTGTATGAGAGAGATCACATTAAGCCATTACTGAACTTAGTCCCGAGTGTTGCTGAGTGTGACTGAAATGGCTGTCTTTTGCCTTGCAACAGGTTTGATCGAAGTTGTAATACTGAGAGTGTACAGTGTGTCTGTAAAGGCATTCTTTCTAGTGAAAAAGAAAGGAAAAGGTAGTGTTTTTTTTTTTGGCAATCGATATAAAAAAATGGTGAATGAAGGAAAAGAATTTATTCCCAACATATATTGTATATATCTTGTAAATTAAAATATATCGTGTAAAATTTTCCAAGCACTTCGTTGTGCAAATGCATAATGAAAAGTCAATGTGACGCGACACTTCATGTCAATGACTTCACGTCAATGAGCGATGGTTCAATTATTTGGATATTGTTCATATAAAAATACTAAAATATCGATTAAAGCATGGGTAAAATACTTAACTATCTATTCTATTCTCACACCCAACAAATATACGGAAAAAGGTTCATAAAATTTGGTAAAACCGTTTCAGAGGAGTGCGCCCACAAACACCGTGACAAGAGATTTTTATTTATATAGATGTATGTGCTTACTATATCTTGAATGTGATTAGGCGGCATCACAGAAAGATGTTATGTGAAAATGTAGAATATACTAAAAAATATAAAAAGATTGATTAGAAAGTGTTGAACACATATCACTTGCCACGATCAATGCCTCAAGATATTGCAACAAAAAGGAAGAACAAGTCTAACCAGTCTGACTGTGGTTATTTAAGATTCTGACTGAGAAGAAAGTGTACTCGTACATATGAAAGTGGAATGGAATAAACAAAAGGGCAAAAAAGGAAGTTACAAATAGTGTATAATATTTATTGACGTGGAGTGTCTTGGCGCAGTTGAGTCACTCACATTTTACGCTTATTTTGCAAATACATATTCGCGAAGAAAATAAACGTCAACTAAAATAACGCACTAAACGCATTTCACTTTTCCTTGATGTCAGCATCATAAAATTTTGAAGAAAACCTCATGAGAATCGCAAATAAAGTAACCAAGGACAATGTAACAAACAACGATATCAAAATGTGTGTGTGGATATAAATTGGAACGATAAATGGATAAAAGTTGATTTGTATTTATTTGCTATACTCATGGTTCCTTCAGTTTGTGTGAATGAATTTTAGTTGGGTACATGCTGATATGTGAGTATTAACATCGTAAAATATTAACAACACATATGTATGAATGATAAACAACAACAATAACAGGAGCAGCAGCAGCAGCAGGCAACAATAAATGAAGCAAATTGGTAAAAGATAAATGACTGAAGAAAGACAAAACTTTCAGGAAAAAAAGTAACAGAAAACAGTCATGGAAGCATGCATGAATGCAACAACTGACATGGATTATTCTTTGCACATTCGTCACAATATAAATTTGGTTCAATGAAACACAAAATAAAAATAAAAATGAAGAAAGAAAATCATATGACACGTGCAATGCACTTTAAAGTGACAATGCAACATTACAGCAAAAAAAAGATGTAAATAAAAAAATATAGAAGAATATCATCATATCATCCAATATATCTAAGATGACTGACAAATGGTCTCAAAGTCTCATTAGTATAAAGACAATCCTCATTTACTCATTTTCATTAATCATTCAATATATCATATTAAATACACTTATTTTCCATTTCTATTCCCCATTCATACCTGATTTAAAAATACATCACTTCTAATAATAACAATATATTGTATGTTAAAGTAAACAAAATGCATAGTGAAATTAAGTAAAAGTAAAGAACTTTAATTAAATTCAAACACATTTCATGAACTTGAGAACAATCAATGATTTGAATGAACAGAAAACAGAAGAAGATACATTATTTATCGTATGACCTCGCATCTCAATACACGATTTTTCGCAACCAAATAAATGATATAAATGAAAAACTAAATGAAGATCCCATACAGTTTTCCACCTTTCTAGTTCGAAGACTGAGGGAGTAAGTAGTTCACAATTAAGACTTTGGTTTATGTGACAATGATCAATGCTCAGATTGTCGCATCTTAAAGAAGTGATTCAAATTATTTATACTTATAAGAAAAGAAGATTCTGTGCAAAATTTCATCATTCTAATGTCAAAACGAAGTTATACAAAAAGAAGATGCAGTTTTCTATATTTAAAACTAACGCTAACTTTGATTAAATCTGGTTATGGTGACAAAGTTCTCCAATATGGTAAAGGTGATTTCAATTATAATACATAACAAAACCATGATTTTGTGCAAAATTTCATGTTATAAAATACTCAAAAATACACATACATATTTATTTATTTATGAAAATCAAGGAACGAATTCATTCACTTTTCTTATGGAATTTTTAATGCACACAGTTCTATGAATTACAAACATCATGCCAAAGTTATAATATGTGGATAAATCAATAAGTCTTTAGAAAATCCGAGAGATCGCACTCCTAGTATGGCTATTATTTTTTTTTTTTTTTTTAAATTTAGTCCATCACTAATTAGCTGGTGAAGTCTCAGTCATATCGACCACATGGTTTTATTATTATTGTCAATTGAAGCAACAAACTTTTGCGTATTGGAAAAATGGTATAAAGTGAGTTTCATGCGGCTAGTAAACACTTTTATTGAAAAGGCTTAACACCGAAATGAATCAAAGCAGAATTGGATTAAGTTGATTGCACATCTCCTTCTCTGTTTGCAACTATTGGGTAATTGTGTTTAAACGTGGCCGCACATTCACAAAAGATAAACATCGTTCGGGATATCCAGTGAAAATGGAACGGTTGAGAAAATCCACGATTTCGTTTTGAGTGTTCGACGAATTAAAGTGCACGAAATAATTGAGACCAGAGGCATATCCAATGATGCAGTGGTTTTTATTTTGCATTGAAAATTGGGTATGAAAAAAGTCTCGGCAAGATGAGTGCTGCATTTGCACTAAGGCTATTTTGGCGCTGTTCCGTCGCAACTGTGACAAGTTTCTGCGTTAAGTTAACTTTACTTCAGAAACAAGGAAACACTTAATGATGATAGCCACGAGTTTTTGGGATTCACAAGGAATCATCTACACCGATTACTTGGAAAAAAGAACAACAATAACTAACGGTATTATGCGTTGTTATTGCACCGACTCACAGTCGAAGAAATTACCAATCTGGTGTGGATTAATAAATAACTTTTACAAAAAGAGGGAAATCTTTGATCTTAGTATTATTTTTGATATCTAGTAAATAAGTCAACGAAAAGATTAAGAGAAAAATTATATTTCTAATTACTATAATTTAATTTTATTTTATTTTATTTTTTTTTTTAATTAAAAGATTTTTATATTTTCGATTTAAATTAAAATTTTAATTTATAATAAAATTTAAAAAAAAAAAAGAACAATTATTCTGAATCGGTTTATTTGCAGTGGGATTTTTGCACACGAATTTAGCTGTATGACAGCATCATCTAATTGTATATATCTTTTGGACTACCTTGTACTACTGTTGGATTTAGAGGCTATGAAGGGATCCGACGAAGCCTGGAGAGCGTGCTTTATATCTTCCATAGTATTCTGTTTTGAATTTTTTCGAGTGTGGTTTTTTCGCGCACAAGTGTGATCAACCATACATTAAAAATGCACTTCAGCTGAATATTCTGATAAATGTATTTCATTAGGATAATACTCCTTTTTTGTTTCACGCAAAACATCATAGCTTGGATATTGTACAATATGTTTTCATTTCGCGCTTTTGCACCATATTGCATCAACAGATATGAATTTTTTGTGTAGTCTCTAGCAAAAGGGCCAAAGCATCTCTATGTGTATATGGGGTAGGGATTTTGAGAGATTTTCATGCAACTATTCTTTAATGTGCTCTCCAAAATAAGCCAAGTTCCTATTGTTAATTTTCAACCTCTTATCTAATTTGTACATGACTTCATAATTTTGTGTATAATTTATAAGAGTGCTCTTCGCTGTAAGTAGTTTTATCAAGAACACATGCGCTCCTTAATTGACAAAAGTTTCTTTAACTTAAAGGGACCGTTTAGAAACTGACATTGGACAATCACAATAGACCATATTAATAAACTAGGCAAGAACTAACACAGCAACCGACGGAAATCACAAGTTATACTCCACGGTGGATTAATTAATATCCTCCATATTCTCCAGATTTGTTCTCCAGTGACTCCCTTTTATTGCCAAATTGGAAAAATTGCTCATCGAGCGAGGAGGCCACCAATTAAACAAACGAAAAGTGTATAGAGCTTGAAGGAGATTATATTGAAAATAAAAAAGAAAATTTCGGGGAAAATTACATAAGGTCTTATTGATAGACCCACGTACCTATTAATAATAATTGGAGGGTATTCAAAATACTGGCTATTATCTTAAAAAAAATGTGTTTAAATAAAGAAGTGTAGAACCTCATTTTCTTTTGTATTCTATTATTTCTTCTTGAGAATTCACTGTCTTCTCCTGTTCAAAAATAAATAAATTTTTAACAATAAACTTTGGAAACTTTCATTATAACATAAGTACTATATATTGGGATATATAAGATACATTAGTACGTTGGTTGGGTGTCTGTGTCCATAAATTTGTTATTATTTGCCTTAAAGGTATGTGCTCGATTGGTTTCTAAGCAGCAATGGCGACCCATAATGATATGCTTAGGAATAACCATGGAACAAGCAAAGAAATAAATAAATGTAAATAATTTTCCTTAAAATTTGACATGTACATAACGCTTCCATCTATTTGTATCTGTTCTTGTGAATGTGTGTATACGTATCTGTGTGTATTATAAACATCATATAATGATTATTAAAGATTTAAGCCGAGAAAATAAAACAAGAATATGGAAAATATAATCGTACAAAAATAAAAGTATCATAATTAAACCATTTACTGTTTATCAAAATTTTTTAAATGAAATGATTAAATTTGATTGCAAATAATTATAGAGTATTTACAGAGTAATTTTATATTCATGTGTATGAAATATATTACGGCAAATTCATATAAAATAAAGAGAAAAATATCATTCAATTTAAATTGAACAGAAAATGATTAAATTTCGCTTCTGTAAATTCAATAAATGAGAATTACTAAATAAACCTTTTATGTGAAAAATACTGTAGTCATCAGATTATTTCAATTTATGTTCTCTTTTAAGTTGCACTAAAATTTGGAAAGCAATTTAAGTCAAGAAATATTGATAACATCATTCCTTATACTCGTATGTCAAGCAAGATGATGACGATGGTTCGGTAAAAAAACTGTATTCAACACATCTCCAAGATAATTTTAAATTCATATTTACAATTCAGAATAAACTTAAGCAGTTTATAGACTACTGGTAACCTTTTATAAAGTACATATATCAAAAGATACTTTTACGTAGAATGAACTCATTGTTAGCCTTGTATGTAAAGCACCGCCTCTTGATACAAGCAATCACAAGTTCAACGCCAGTCACAGCTTTTGAGAGCAAGTTAAATTATTTAAAATATAAAATTATCTATCTTTTAGTAAATGGTGACATACTATGTTGCACGAAAATTAAGATTTCTTTTTAGTTAGTATAAAAAAACAATCAAACTTTCATTAGATTGGTGTAACTGAAGCCACCCAAAAGAGCAAGAGTACCATAAATAATCAAGTACAAAGGACGGAATGAAATTCTCACTGCCTCCACAATGAAGTCTCCAGATCAAGATCCAATTCGAAATCCCAATACACTTCGTCAAGCTGAATATTTTAATGTCCAATATAATACGTAATGAAGGAATCTAATTCTGTTTTCTTTACTCAATATAATCGATACAAATGACACAACATAATTCAATGTAAATACTATTTGTAAGTCATCCATCTCAATTTAAAAAAAATACAACTTTAATTGTTTAACACAATTTATGAAACTAATATTGTATAATCTAATGTAATTTATGTATACATATAACATTTTCTGTATAATTCTTCCATTCCATAAAAGAAAATTAAATTTATTTGAATGAAAAAACATTTGTATCGTCATAATTGAAATAAAAGTTTTGCCAATAGTGAGTCGGATGGTTCCGTAGACATTGGTATAGTTGTTTTCAGTGACCATATTTGAATTTACTGATTTAAAAATGAAAGGTGAGTATGAAGGAGGTGACTGGAAGAACATAAAAGAATACAGTATGACCAATTTTTCTGTATGAATAAATAATCAACATGGCGCAAGTGTTGAAATTTGACTGAAACTCGTTATGGTTGCAAAATAGTAAAGTTTTGCAAACTTCTTGGGGTATCAAAACACGTTTTTTGTATGGAAACCCCATTTGCTGTTTAGCTTTATTTTACTTTTATTATTATTTATTGTTATATATATAAATACACATTCTGTGAAAATTTTAACTGTCTGCCTATTACGGTTAATGAGATACAGCCCAATGACAGACAGACGGACAGCGGAGACTTACGCATTGAATACGGAACATTAAAACAAAACTAGCTGTCATCAAAGTGTTTGTGTTTATTTTCAATAATCAGTCACTAATTGAGAATTCTATTGGAATTTTCTGATTGTTTCAATTGGAGAATGTAGATTTGGTGGACCTCTAAGCACAACTTAATATTATTTGCTTTAGCAGCCAAAGCAATTTGAATCAATTTATAAATCACCATGTCTGCGGATCTTTACCTTACTACCTTACATAAGCCTACAATAAATATATTGACCACAGTTTTAGTATATTTATTCTAAAAATACGAGTTTTAAATAGCATTAGGGCCTCCATTTGGCTTATGCATGAGGCGATTGGCAATTGTCTCAGTTTTCGATAAGAAAATGCATGTATATGAGTGATGAGATGTGAGTGTAATGCTTTGTGGCTATTTACAAAAATATTAAATATTTATATTTATTTTTATTTATTCATTTTATTTCCAACTTTGTTATATTGTCAATATAAATACACATTCTGTAGAAATTGGAACTATCTACCCATTACGGTTCATGAGATACAGCCCTTTGGCAGACAGACAGGCTCAGTAATAGAGTTCCGTTGGCACCCTTTGTGTACGGAACGTTAGAAACGGACCAAATTCCCCAACCGCAGGCATTTGATGTCAAAACATTTAATTATTAATAGCACACAGTTTTTGGATCGCTTGTGTAATTTAAATGAATTAAAACGTGTAATAAATATGTTAATATTTAATAAATTTTTTTCACCTCGCGCACATTTTTATATATATTAATCGTTAAATATAAATAAAAAAAATTATATAAAATTATATACATACATTATACAATATGTATGAAAGTATGTACAAAAGTAATAAAAATATTTGTGTATATATTATTAGGGGAAAAAATTTGAAATTAAAAAATGGCAATTGGAAAAGATTTTTGTTGTTCAACACATAAAATGCAATTAACACATTTACGCTATAATGATCATTAAAAACAACAGCAATAGCAATAGCAATAGCAACAGCAACAGCAACAGCAACAGCATCAGCAGCAGCAATAACAATATCAAATGTATATTATGCCACAACTGTTGTTTTTTTTTCATTGTTGTTGCGACTGCTGCTGCGTTTCACATCGATTTTTATATTTGAAGGACGAAATGAGTTCTCGTTGTCGATGGTCATGAACAGAATGCGAAAAATATCCAACCAACTCATCGATTCCTCAATTTAATTGTTGTTTTATGTGTTTTATGCGTATGTGTACATGTATTCAGATAACAACAACAACAACAACAACAACAACAACAACAACAACAACAACATTATTTTGGAAATGTGCCGAGTTGGCATTGTTATTTTGATTATACTTTTTTATAGCCGGCAATTGTCGATAGTTGTTGCTATTGAAATGATATGTATTTTCAGGAAGTATACTTCCACCAGCAACAATAACAAAAATACCAACAACAAATACAATTACAACAAGTAGCATATAGCAACAATAACTTGAACAGAAGTCAAGTGTAAATGCGATAGACAGCGTTAACTTTATGAAATGAAGTGTCTCTATATACCAACCAACATATTTATGTGTGTGTATCTGGACACTCGCATGTGTATATGGAGCACCCACGCACATACATATGTACAGAGAAAGTCACGATGTATAGAGTTCGTATGTCCATTCGAATGGAGTGGTTTTCTTTTCGCGATCCTGGAAAAATATACATATGTACATATATTAATTTCGGTGATTGCAAAGTCTAAAGATTCTTGTGCTGCGTACCTTGTGTCGCCGTGTGCGTTTGTCGGCGTGTTGTTGTTTTGTGTTGTTGTTTTTTCTGGTGAAAGAGGCGCTTTTCTCCTTTTCCTCCCAGGTGGGCAAATTTTATAACTTTAGCTTTTCAACAAAAAGCGTGAGCGAAACGAACAGCTGATCGTTTTAAAGAAAGGGCCCCGTAAACGAATTTTCCACTTTTTGAGTAATCGATTTTTCGTTACTCTACAAAAAGGGGGTTGTGTACACGATCTGCTTACTGTTTATGCAAAATATATGCAAAATTAGTAATATTTACATATATTAATATACATATATTAATGTCAAGTAGGCAACCTGGAGATGAGGTGTGCGGCATAAGCAACGAGTGCAATGCAGAGGATGCTTTTAAGTCGAGCTCCAAAACTATGACGTCTCCTAGGAAAGTGCAGCAAGTCATTATCGAAACCGACAAAGAAGAGAGGCACAAAAACCAGACGTTGCGTGACAAAATAGTTACTCTATGTCACTGCAATGTAGGATAATGGAGTTGTGTGCCTCCTAGAAAAAAGCGTCTCATGTAGGGACACAGAAGAATGTAGCAGTCACTCTGCGTGATAAAGGCACGCCTAAGAGGGCAAGGGAGCCGAATGATAGGCAGAGGAAAACACCACCAAAAAAGGCAAGGACAACGAATACTCATCAGTCTTTGGAAAGTATACCCAATACAATAGTAATACCCCGGTCCTGGCAAAACCCAAGGATGCCATACCCCCAGAAACTAATAACGACATGGTGAGCGTGCAGAGGCCTGCAGCTGATTGGAGTACAGTTAAGAGGAGAACCAGAGCTAAAGGAAAACGCAGCGGAGTGCCCAGAAGGAGGGTCCGTCCTGATGCTTTGATTAACGAGGCAAAGGATGGAAGGTCATACAGCGACATTGTGAGGATTATGAATCCCAATGAAGGTCTTAAAGAGGTTAGCGACAACGTGAACCGGATCCGAAAGACGCTAAAGGGAGATGTCCTATTGGAGATGGATGGCACTCAGTGAGAGCGCAAGCATACGATCGTTAACACAGGAGATACAATTGCTGACCCTAGATATCAACGATGCCTCTGATATGGGCGATATTATATCTGCCTGTAATGAGCAATTCGTGGTTGAGGTGGGCAGGGGAAATATCAAAAGTCTCCGCCATGCCTATGCTGGAACGCTAGAGGCCACTCTTAGCCTGCCAACGAAAGCGCGCAGCAATCCTCATCCGAGAGCGGCAGCAGTCTCTCAGGTGTTTCAAATGCCTTGAGGTGGGGCTCAAATCTAGTTCATGCAAGAGTGCGGTAGACAGATGCAAGTGCTGCATCAGATGTGGAGAAGAAAGGCACCAAGTGAAAACGTGCACTAGCAAATCACGTTGCTTTTTCTGTGCGGCGAGACAACTGGGTGATACGAACCACTATCCTGCGTCGCGTGAAAGAAAAACAACATAAACGCAACGTTCAAGTTACTACAACTAAACCTGAATCATTGTGTTGCGGCCCAGGACCTAATTTAGCAGACGTTCCGAGAGCAATCTTGAGCTAGGCATACATGTGTGGTAGCGAAGAGCAGTGGTGTTGTGACGTAGACCGCAAGGCAGCCATATACGTATGCAGTGCAATCCGGAGGGCAGTTACCTCAAGAAGATCGTCCAGAAGCTTCTCGAGAGCAAAGGTAAATGGGCTTCGGATATACAGAGGTTATTTACCTCCCAGCCTAAGTTTGAGCGAATTTGGACTGTTATTGGACGAGCTCGTCACCGATGCAAGAGATCGACACCCTGTCATCATTGCCGGCGACTTTAATACGTGGGTTAGAGACTGGGCTCCACGCTAACAAATTACAAAGGGCGCTCCTTGTTGGAGGCATTCGCATCCCTGGACATGTGCTTGTTGAACTCAGGCTCTGAGCTCTAATATTGGGTCGGTAGTAGATCTCACGTTTGTAAGTCCTTCTCTGGTCAACTCCTCCAGGTGCACTTTGAGCGAGTTATACACTGCGAGTGACCACCGAGCCACACTCTGTGAGATTACTGCGGACAAGAATATCCCCAGAGCACAGCGATACGCGATTAGGAGGGACTACAGAGAGTCTACGCTAAACTTCCAGACATGCTGTACCGCCTTACAGGCGACAGCTATAGACGAACCTGAAGAAGATATGGCCGTCAAGAACCAGCGGGCGATTAGGCAAGGATGTGACTCCAGCATGCAGCCAATCACAGCCGCTATCAGGAGCAAATATACTGGTGGAACGAAGATTTTGCGTTGGCTAGACGCCAATGCATTCTGTCGCGCAGGATATATCAGCGATCCAGGCACTTAAGTCAATTTCTTGAGCTTCGGGAAAGCTACCACTCTTGTAGAAGGGCATTGAAGAGTGCAATTCGTTTCAGCAAAAAGCGATGCTTCCTCAAGCTATGCGTCGATGTGGAAAATGATCCCTGGGGTAAAGCCTATCAAGTGATCGTAAAAAACGCAAAAGCACACAAGCCGGTCCTTCTTTTGAATTCCACCGAGATGTTGCACATCGTGACTACGCTCTTCCCCTAGCAGCCGCAATTGTGCCACGATAGGCGGGATGACGAGAGTTAGGAGCTGAACGGCTTCTTCCCGCTCACCACAGACGATCAGATTCCAAACATGGTACTTAAGCCGGCGATAACCCTACAGCCTCAGTTCTTCACTGATCTGTTCAACCTCTGCTTAGTGGAGAGTGGCTTCCCAACCTGTTGGAAAATTCAGAGGCTGGTGCCCCTCACCAAACCGGGGAAACCTTCAGGGGAACCATCCTCGTGTAGACCAATTTGCCTCTTGGACACAACAGCCAAGGTACTGGGGAAACTCCTAGCAAACAGGCTCAAGTGAGAAATCTAGCACACTGGCGGCCTCCCCCCGTCCCAGTTTGGCTTCAGGAAATAGCGTTCAACAATCGACGGTGTTTCTGAGGTGACCAGGATTGAGCTGGCTGTGATCCGGGGCAGGAGATGGACAGGCGGAGGCAAGGAATACTGCGCTCGCGCTCGATATAAAAAACGCCTTCAACACTGCAAGATGGGACAGAATCATGGTGGCGCTTGCCTACTATGGAGTCACGAAGTACCTGCTGAGAATGCTTCAAAGTTACTTCAGGCTGCGAGTTCTCATCTACGACTCTGCAGAGGGTGAGTCAACATACCACGTAACCGGAGGAGTGCCCCAAGGATCTATTCTCGAACCCCTCCTCTGGAACATAATGTATGATGGCATTGTTAGACTGCACTTCCCAGGTGGGGTAAATATTATGGGGTTTGCGGATGACATCACGCTCGTGGTCGTAGGAAAGCACATTAATGATTCGGTTGAACGGTGCAACACAGCCATTACAACCATCGCAGTATGGCTGAATCGTATAGGTCTTAGCCTAGCGGAACATAAGACTAAAGCATTGCTAATTAGCAGTCGGAAAATCGAGGAAAAGAATATCGCTGGTGTATCTAGGGGTTACCCTAGACTAAAGGCTCACTTTCAAGGAGCACTTAATATACGCCAGTGATAAGCCGGCAAGGCTCTCTCGAGGACTTTGCTGAACACTCGTGGACCCAGGCAAGGACGCAGGTTGCTGCTGATGAATGCAACCAATTCTATCATGCTGTATGGAGCACCAATATGGAAAAAAGCACGGGGCAATGTCTCCTATAGGACACATCTGGGTAGCGTCTACAGACTGTGCGCACTCAGAGTAATCAGCGATTTTCGCACTGTATCGGAAGATGCCACCCTTGTTCACGCGGGGCTGGTGCCAATCGATCTACTTGCCACGGAGACGGTGGAGGCCTACGCTTGGAGATCTCGACCACCAGAGGAAGCCAGAGCACAAAGAACTCAAATGAGACGCTCATCCATCAGGGCATGGCAGACCAGCTGGGACAACTCCAAAGGGTCGCTGGTCGCCTGATCCCAAGCCTAGGAAACTGGATCGAAAGAAGGCATGATGAAGTGAACATTTACCTCACACAACTCCTGAGCGGTCATGGATGCTTCCGGAAGTATCTATGCAGGTTCCACCATAAAGTTGCCCCATGGTGTATGTACTGCGGCAACCAGTATGAGGAGGACGCCGAGCACGTTATCTTCGAATCCAAAAGATTCTACATTGAGCGGCCTGAGTTGAGAGATGCCATAGGAGAAGAACCTAATGTCACGAATCTAATTGATCACATGCTTATGTTATTTTATAAATGTATCATTTCTTTTAATAAACGAACAAAACAAAAATTAAAACAGAGAAAGTCACAGTCTATGTGCCTATATGAAGGAATGAATAAAAGCAATAAACTTGTGCCTAAAATACATATATATATATAAATAAATATCTATCTATCTATATATATATATATATAAATATATATAAGTCTGTGTATGTGTGATTATGTATCCGTCTATGGTGTTATGTGCGTTTGTGTATGTGTGTGTAAGTGTGTGCATCTATGAATGCAGCACGTAACAGATTTGAAACTTAAATTGATGCAGTCACCAGCCATTGCACGTACGTACGCATCATTCATTTCTATCTCTATCTATTTCATTCTATCGTGTCCTGTCCTGTCCTGTCCTGTCCTGTCCTGTCCTGTCCTGTCCTATCCTATCCACTTTCATTTATTGTGTAATATTCTCTTCTCCACTGTCCAATTTCTAAATATACCCGTATCCGTATCTTTGTCCTCTGTTGGCTACATGTCTTCCATGTCCTTTTGTGCATTCTACTATTTCCGTTTAAGAGCGGAAAATCCTTTTTTCACAAAGCGCTTATTTGCCAACTAACTGTCAAATCGTATGATTTTAATGCGTAACAAAGCCACGGAATATAGATAAAAAAAAAAAAATAAATAATAATAAAGGGTAAAACCAAAAACTTAAATTTTACCTTCAGTCTCAACAACAATCAAATACCTTTCAATTGTATTGTTTTTTAATTTGAATTGAATTGAATTTTCATAGTCCATTAGTGATAATGGTTTATACAACCAAGGCTACTATTGAATTGTACTGAGCATATAAAACTTATTCTTTGTGCAAAGTAGACTTTTTCATATTTAAGAAATACAAGTAACAATTCGTAATTTCTTACTTTCAGCTTATAGAGTAAAAGCCATATATGATCCATATGATTTTATATTATCGCTTATCTATCTAAATTTAAACTCACTGATTCATGTGGACGTTATTTCTTTCAATAATCGAAGTGTTCTTCAAATGAAAAACACATTATCTGCATTTGAAATTAATTAAATTGCATAATCACCGCTGGAAGAGTGGATTGAGTTATCTTATTAGAACTTAAGAGGTCTGTAGGCTCTTAAAAATATATGATACAATATTAAGATCACGCATAACTCTTACATACCTACATACAAAGTGTAATATATCAACAAATATATGCATGAAAAGTATAAATCAATTTTCTTATCATTTTTTAAATGAACATTTTTTTGTCAAAGGTATGATGTCTTATTTCTATATATGTGTACTATATTCTTTCATATACATACATATGCATATGAATTAATATGTGTGTGTGGAATATATGTACATATAATCAAAATAGAATATGAATAAAAGTGTAAGTTAAATTTGTTTTTTAGTCGGCTATCGGCTACCGACCAATGAGATTTTTTACTAACGACTATTTATGTATAATCATTGAAGCGCATTAATTCTTTTTAATGCCAAAATAATAACGACGCCATTATTACAATAACAACAGCAATAACAACAATAGCAAACGAAGGAACAAGCAAAACAAACTCGACAACAGCAACAACAGCAACAACAAAAACAGCAATAACAATAATAACAAGGATAACAACAAAAATAACAAAAATTACAACAATGACAGGACGCCAGCACGACAAGGTTGGCGACGTAAAACGCTTGACGACGGAAAGTCTGCAACAGAATTTTTTCTTTCCAATTGACCAAACATAGAAAATACAATAATAGCAACAACAAAAATAAATAAACTTATAAAAATCTAAAGAGGACGAATAGTAAAGGAAAAGATAAAGAAGATGTAGAAAAAAATGGTTATACCATAAAAACTGATAACAAAATCAAAGCTAAAGTACAAAAAAAAAAAAAAAAAAAAAAATTGAATAAATAAATATAAGAAAAAATTATATTAAATTCGGTTTCATTGATATGTAAATACCTTTCACATCATATAAGTATTGGAAACATAAAGAAAATTATCATAAAATAAATACATATTGTATTCCAATAGTTCTGCTATAAAATACCTTGAACGCTATATGCAATATTGTATTATGTGCTCAAGATCTTGAAATAAGTTTCTGGAAAAGGTGAAAATTAAATAATAAAATCAAATTCATATATTGTATAATAGATACGTAAATGGATCAATAAGTACCCTCTGTCATCTGCCACACGAAACTATACTTAATTTCAGATCAATTCATTGATTATTTTTTGTATTCACTTGTATTTCATGTTTTGGATGGAAAAACGTGAAGCTAAAGCAAAGTTGAATGCTGTCTATGGGAACCTTTCACCATCTATGATAACTGCAAGAAATTGGTTCAACAAATTTAAACGTGGTTGTATATCTACTTTTAATAAAGAACTAGGTAAATACTTGAAAAGAATCATTCTCGCTAATCGCCGAACGAAAGTGTCCAAAGTAGCAAAGGACATAGGCATGTCGTATGGAACTGAAACTAATATTTTATATGACAAGTTTAGTAGGAGTATGAGAAAGGTGTCAGCCCATTGGGTGCCATGATTTCCAATGATTTCTTGGATCAAGCGGATACGACTGTCAATATTGAATCAGTATTTAGATTTCTTGCCACCCTCGTATGTATTAAAAATAAAGCATTTGTAAAAAGTTCTGCACATTTGAGGAGCCCATTTTTTTTTTGTTTGGTATTTTATTAAATCAAAATATGCGAGGATGTTTTTATTTATTTTCTAGGATTTTATTTACGCCTTAACACCCACTTTTTCTAAATTATTTTTAGAAATTATTGTAATTTTTAATGATGGCAGAGATAAGATTTCCTGTTAATAATTATTTGTATTATAATTCTTCTTGAGTTAAGTTCAAAGTGGGTACAATTAGATAAATAAGTACCCATACATACTTATGATCAAAATAAGAGATTAACTAAGAAACTTATAGCAATTGTACAGGACTTAAAACCAATTTATGTTAAAGCAAACATCATACCAATTCTGCCCATTGACTGTTATGCTTAATAATTTCTAGTCTCATCGTCATCATGTACTTTTTCTATCATCACTTCGCATTTTTATAGCGATGCTTCCTAAAATGTTGACATGCCTTAACTCTTCAATGTACTATAGAAACATTTACAACTATTCCGGTTTCTGCTGGATTATTTATTAATGATTCGAATTGATTCAATTTCAATAATGCTGCAATGCATTTGTGATTGTTTTCATTAAATCATTGCCTATCATGGGTTTTCCTGGCTAGTTTAATTTTGAAAAAAATTTTGTACAAAATTAACTGTCTGATTCAACAATTTTCAAAATATATCGCAGAGATTTTCCTTCTTATCATAGCTGCAAAACCTATCTGAGCTCTTTAGAAAAATTATGAATTTATCGATCAATCAAGATTCTAGAAAAATTATTTGACTTTCCTCCATTGTCTTTGACTTCCAAATGAAATGCACTTGAATTTACATTATGAAAAACTCTGATAACAAAACTGAAAACCTTCAAAATATTCTATGTATTATAATGGTATTTATCAAAGATTTGTATTGAAAGCAATATAGTCCAATATATTGAAAATTCGTTCAAATTGATACTTATCTTCAACTTAACAACTTTTATGCACTTTCATATGAAAAGTTTATTGCGAATTATGAATCCTTATGAGACCGGGCTAAATATTGATCCAGTTATCAAGGAACATAGACCAAAGTATTTGACTTCATCACAATTTCATAGTTATAATGTCCTAGATCCATTAACACGTTGCAATCATCACGACTTGAATGATAATACCTATACGTGTACAAACAATTATAGTACTTATTTGATTCTCTATAAAGTATGTATAGTAAACCTATTGAAAAGAAAAAAATTAAATCTTCTCATCTTCTCAACGTTAGTGAAAAAGGCAACATTAGTGATAGACATACGATATCTATATACTATAGACAGATAGATGGATACTATACTAGAATCAAACTTGGCATAGAGCAACAACTACCATAAGGCATATTAAAAAAGCATAAATGGTATATATGTATGTACTTATGTTTGTATAAATAAGTATAAGAATGGGCCGAAAACTAAACGATTTAAAGGATAGACAGACAGACAGACAGACAGACAGTCTGTATGACAAATACTCATACATAAATAAATAAATAAATATATTTTGAGTGTCATTTGCTAGATTTGCTTTCATTCGTTCAAAATATGAAGTGACTAAGAAGAAATGGCAGAGGGAAAGGGAAAGCGATTATGCGTTTGTATCTTTTTCTGTTTGTATCTGGTATCTTGTATATCCTTATATATGTTGAGGGCTCAAGCAGCCCATAATGACTAAGCAAGCAAGCGAGCAGAACCAACAAAATAAACAAACAAATAAATAAACAACAACATAATGTACTCTTGCCTCTTGTATTTAACGTAGACTTCTTCATCGTCATCTTCATCTTCATCTTTATCATTATCTATGAGTATAACTTCGTCTTTGGCTTAATGTATTTGCTAAGAAAATTAATAGCTGCGCTAAAATGTTGCCTTGAGCCTGATTCAATGTTGTGATGCGTTGCTCTTATGTAACCAACGTAATGCGCTTAAATGGTATGTATATCTACCGCATGTATCTATATGTTTCTCTATCTCTATCTTTGGGTGTGTGTTCAAACTTTTCTAAATTGGTTATATTAGATTTGCGCAACAAACACTTCCAAAAATACAACACTAAAGACTCAATAATTGGAATCACATATGTAAAACTATTGCTCAACAATTAAGAAAGCCCAAAAATTATTTAATACTATAAAGAATACGAGTATACAGCTGCATCAGATCTAGACAATCATTTTAAAATAATTTAGGATTTGCTAACTATTTGTCGGGCAATAATCAATGACAATATAACAATTACATTTATTGTAACACTTTTTCTACACTTCCCCAAGCCCATGATATAGCTAATACGAAGCTAAAATCACATATGAAACTAAGAGCACAAAGCGTCCACTGGTCATTCAACTTCATATGTAATCTAGGCTTTGAGTTAATGCTCTTATTGTAAGGATTGGGCATACAAATAGTTTTTACGGGATTAATCTACTACGTGCTGATCCAGCCTAACGAAACCATTACTGGGGATCGTTACAAACTGATTTTGCAACGCGACAATGCACGATCACAAGTTGCAAAAGTCGTTAAGGAATCTTTGGAGGCACTAAAATATCAACAAAGAAAATAAACTTGCTGAATATATTAACCTTTGCTCTAGAGCTCTCAAACTATCGATAGTCGGCACCATCCATATTTTCGATAGACAAAACTAGAGCCTCACTTTAAGTTAGAGAGCTGAAATTTTGCAAGAAGTTTTCACAGCAGCACATTTGCCGAATCGGACATCTAGGAAAGGTATCTCAAATACAAAGCCTCTACTCATGTTCTTATTAGAAAAAGTTCAATAAGTTTCTGAAACATATTCATAAACAATATTAATTTCAAGATCTTATGATCACTGGATCGCATAGCTCCCATATAAAGAACATTTTCTAGGGGGTGCATGGAGAGTATTACATCTTCACCATAGTCGACGATACCCTTCTTTGTCGTTTATTTTATTTATTAACTATTTGACAAGCATATAAATATAATCATAAACAGAGAGCACATCCCTGAAAAATTAATTTCACTTTCTTATTTAAATTTACAAAATTGCCAACTTATTTGTGATGAGCAAGCGATAAACAAGCAATAGTCGATAGACAATAGTGTCGATACTGCCATCGATAGTTTGACAGCCCTTCTTTGCTCCCTTATATTGAGTTTCTTTATTTTGCAGAAAGGACAAATTACATATCCTATAAAATGTTTTTTTTAAATTTATTTTTTTTTTATTATCATTAATTATTATACAAAAAGTATATAATATAATAATTAATGCGAACAAAAAATATAGAGTGCTAGCTGCTGGACCTTCGACTCGGTATTAAACTACAATATTTATAAGCGCCCTTACTTGAGAACTCCAATATCTTAATTATGTTATCCGGTTATGGGGTTGCTGATTACGAAAGGCGGAGTGGATGGCCAAATATATCCGTTCTTATCGTTTGAAGGTATCTTGTTATTATCATATATTTTGTTGTTAACAATGGTATTCAGAGATACAATGCAAACTCTTGCAAATAAAGATTAAAAATACTATAAAGAATAAAGAGTCAGTGATTTTGGGTTGGAAATATAATTAGTGAATTTTCTATATATACAAAAGTATGTTTTCTATAGACTCCGCAACCGCTTTAATGATTTTGATGAAATTTTCCTATCATTATCAAAAATATCATTCCGACCGTCTTTCAACTATTTCTACCATGAAATGAATGGGATAAACAATCATCACTATAAATTTCTTTGAGGAATGTATAAGTGTTTGTGTGAAGTTTTTGTCGAGTTTAAAAGAGAATTAGATATTTTAACTTTTCACCCAACTGACTCTCTGAAAATGTTAGACTGTTCATAAATGACGGTGATACTTTATATGTATATAGTTAGTGGAAAATTACTGAAACTTTTGGAAAACATTGTGTATGAATAAATATGACAAGTAAGTATCATTGCAATTTGCCTTTCAAATTCTAAAAATATTAAAAATATCTAAAATGGACATAATCTTTAAAATAAATGGCAAAGCTTTGCAATAAGTTGGAAAAATTATGTACATTAGCAAGCAATGCTATTGAACTTTGTGCACTTTCAATGTTATGTACAATACTATGAAACATTCTATGACTACATTTTGTATGTATGGATACATCTTAAACTGAACGGAACTCTTTAGTTAAATGTATCTTCCTTTTATACTATATATAGGACACACATTTTAATACTGAACCCCGCATGTACTCACATCTTTCATAATTATAACCATTTCAGTCCTCAAACTTTCAACTAACTCAACTTTCCATAGTCATCCATGCTCCATGGTCGACTGCCTCAGCCTAATTATGCGAATTTGTATGCGCTCATTGCGCAAATGGATGGAAGGAAGGACAGGCAAATGGAACAAGAAGTGGAACAAGTGGAACAAGTGGAAGAAGCATCAATAGGGTCTTGACCATATGCTGTGCTGTGTTGCGCTGTGTCAGCAAAAAATGTTCCTGTTTAGTTTTTGCTGCGCATCATTAATTTTCAATTAACACCATAATGCTACATGGTTTATTATACTATGTATATATGTGTATGTATATATATATTTATATATATGGATATATATATATATTTATGGATATATATGTGTACCATAGTTATCAGACATGGAGCGAGTGTTAGGAGGCGTCATTGGACGGACAAAGTGGTTATCCCAAAGGGCTGACAGCCTGTTTAAATTGAATTTATTTTTGTTTGCTTATACAAAGCGGACGACATTATACTTACTTTACTTTACGGCGTTTTATAATTTTTACTCTTCCACAATTTACTTCATACTCTTGGCTCATTTGCGTGTAAATTTAATGCACTCTCAATTATCGCTTGTTCTGCTTTTTACTGGTACATTATCTTTTGTCAGACTCCAATCCCTGGCTACGCATCGACAATATCTTTTGCGTTGCTCTCAACACCTTTGGCGTCGCTATTTTGTGTAAGGTTTCATTTACACCCAATCGGTTTACATTGTTTCAGGCATTTCTTGCTTCATTCCAACCTTCCTACCTGCCCACCTGATGACCAGCCAACCATTCTTTCAATCTTCAATACTTCTTTCCCTTCTTGTTGCTCACTTACTTTCTACTTTCTACTTTTTAGTTTTTAATTTTTTTTCTTATTTTCTACTTTGCTGCTTTTCTACTTTTTCTTTAAGCTGTTGGTTCACGCGTTTAAATGCAATTCAATCCTTTTGCTCTTTCCCTTGCCATTCATTGCACTGCCAAAGCAAAACCGATAAAGATGGGCTGAAAAAAGATGAAAGAGGAGAAAGGGTTATAAGAGTTTAAGCAAGAGGAGTGAGGAGGGAGGGAGAATCACTTTTATAGTCGTCGAGCATTTAAGTTAAGCGCGCTAATTGTATTAAAAGTGTCTCGCTTGTGCCGTACCCAGGGAAACGACTATACACGGGGATAAAAAGGACTGGACTGTCATCTTCTGTTGCTGTTGCTACTATAGCTGGACCAAATTATATCCAATGTACTTTAATGTATATCCATAAGTATGTATATAAAGTTATTTGTATATGACTGTAAGGCTGTTACTGTCTAAAGTACCAGAGCGGCTGCAGCTAATTTTACAAAGTGTTCTATCCCTTTTCTCTTTGGTATTCTTTTCTTTTCGAGATTTTCTTTTTTACTCTTTTCTGTGAGCGACCTGTTATTGAAATTATGTTTTAATTAAGGTCAAAATACAACAACAATAACAATAACAATAATAACAACAACAACAACAACAAGTACAATAATAAAAACGACTATGTTGATGGTAAATAATCAACCAACCGGGCGTCATTATCATCACCATCACTATTGTCACCATCGTCATTATCATCCCTGGACTCATTGCTCTAATTGACGAAAGTTTTTTCGTTTTTTTTTTTTACTATTTTAGTAAAAATTACAGCAACAACAACTATGATAACAAGAACAAGAACAAGAAAATTGGGTCTGTTGCCAAGGGGCACAAGAATGGATCCAAGTACGAGAGAGCATAAGACGAAAATTTGTAGTATGAGTAAAATTGTCCTTAGCGATTTCAACGTCAATTTAAATTAGTTTCATACTTAAACGCATTTTCAACATTTACAAAAGTGTCAACAACATCATCATCATCATCATCACCACCATCACCATCACCATCACCATCACCATCACCATCACCATCACCATCACCATTACCATCATCATAAATAACCAAAGGAGTAGGAGAACTGAGGACTAAATGAGTAAGTACCCTTGAGCCTATGACACACCCAAATTTGTTATTGTAATTGTACATATCTATGGTATTAGTAGACTACCTGTCTACCTATGTATATATGTATGTATATTTAATTGTATTGTAGTAGGCTCAACAGAACAGGAATCAGGCATCGCATGCGAATTTAAGCTGATTTAGTCATTCCACCATTCAGTCATTCAGTCAGTCATCAGCACGTTTGAGCTCTGAATGGTGTCCAGTAATGGATAGGCGGCACAAACACTTGAAAGTGGACAAAAACAATTGCTAAGAGTCAACAATAAGCTTAAAAGGTAATGGCAAGAATAATTACCATCTACCCACACTCCATAATATTTAACTTTTCAAGTTGATTTTCGGATGTCACCACGGTAACGCCAGCAATAAAACAAAGAATATACAAATTTGAATTAGGCTTTCGAGTCTGATGTCAAGCGTTGAGCGTTTGATTCGTTCATATTTTATATTGTAAGTATACGTATTGTATATACATATATAGACGTAGTATACCCAACCAAAAAAAAAAAAAAAAAAAAAAAAAAAAAAAAAAAACAAAATTTCTTCAACTTGGGTTTTTCAAAAACAACCCCTTCTTTTGGAAATTCTCAGAATTATTGTCGTTTACTTTACTAATTTAAGAACTCCGTTTACTTCGAGCTCGAATATTGTTCGTGTTTGTTACAAATATTGACAAAACCATGCTCAAAAGGGGACTATTATTCCATTGACTGATTAAAATGTATGCATTCCCAAAATATCCTAAAAGATGATTTAGATGTAAAATTGTTTCTTTGAAGTGAGACCAAAAATGCATGCATATTTTCTGCGAGAGCCGATTAGCACATTTTCGCTTTAGTGTTAATTTTTGCTTGCAAGTTGTGGGTTTTGGGTTATTAAAACTATTATTTATTTAATTTGATCAATTTTCAATCAAATTAACTAAATATGGGAAAAGCGAAAGCGTTAGATAAGGCGGAAAAGGCTAAAATAAAGGCTTATAGGGAGTGTGGAGAGATCAATTTGGATGGTCCTGATGGCTACGCTTACTATTTTCATGATCTAAGGAAGGAGCAGCATACTTTAGATCGACTGCAGAGTCGTGCCGGTGATGTCGTAGCATGGGGAGCTATTAATACTTTGGCACCATAGAACTGAATTTTCTAACTAGGCGTATGAATGCCACTGTATACAATGGTGTACTAAAAACGGCATTTCCTGTAATCATGGATATTTTTGGACACTTGGAATGGAAATTGAAAAGTCTTGGATTGACCAAAACCGACCTAAATATTATGGATAATGTTTGAGGATGGTTGGCACATAAAGTGTACAAGTCCGGAAGGTAATATTCAAATGAAAGATGATCTCATTGAAGGAATAAAAAGGGCCTGCGATTTAATTGCACTGCATTATATAACAAAATTGTATGAATCTTTACCCAACAGGATGTACGAGGTCATACCATGGTGGATCAACAAATTATTAATTGTTTTATAAATAAGTTCTAAAATAGATAAATTGAAATAAAAAAATTATTTTTAGGTGTTCTATGCACATTTTCTTATGCTGTTCGACATTTTCAAGTAGAAGTGCCAATCGGCTGTCGCAGAAAATACGCATGCATTTTTGTCTCACTTCAAAGAAAACAGCAAAACAAAGTAACGGTACACTTCCAGAGCTCAAAGATATTTTTTGAATGAGTGTAAATGGAAAAGAATGAAAGAAAAATGTAATGAGCTTGATTCATATTCAGAATTCTGTATTTGCATTTACCCTGAAAGTTTAGATAGTGTGCTAATCGATTGTCGGGCAGTGTATGTTCGGATCTGTTGAATCTTATAAGACCAGATGGCTTTCGAACATAGCTCGCAAATAACAGTCAACACATATTTTCAATGCGCACTGCTTACTGAAAAACCGAAAAAAAAACAGATCGCGTTCTCTCAGCGTTAAACACTAATTTTTGATTTGCTTGTGTACTCGGTTTTCGCTTTCCAGTTGAGCAAAGAAAATGTTGGTCTGCAATAACTAAAGTCTTTCTGAGAGACCAGAGCGAGATCTGCTTGGTCTTTCAGTGTTGATGTGCGTTGAGAGAGCTGTTTTTCTTATTGAAATTATTACACATAATTTGTTGTTGGATAATATCAGAACACACAAGAAAGAGTGTGGGAGAGAGAGATTTGGTGCAAAAGAATATAGCTCCGCATGTACTTGAGGCTACTCTCCCTTACAAAGAAAGATGTCTTCTTCTATTCTTCTATAAATAATGCACACAATTTGTTGTTGGATAATATTATAATACACAACAAAGAGAGAGTGTGAGAGAGGAGCGCACACACAGACGCTCATTGCTCTGTGGACACTCAAAAACCATTTGACATTAGTTTATCATCAAAAGGTCCACGAATAAAATGACGGAAAAAATTGAAAAAAATCTGTTTGGTTGAGAGTTAACAGTTAAAAGTGTTTCTGTTAAACTGTTATTCGTAGTGTCTGTTAGAAACCGGTTTTTATAGACAACCTGAAAGTGTTGACTGTTATTTGCGAGCTCTGCTTTCGTACCGTCCTTTGTAGACAAAGTAAGTGCTATGCAGAAAATTGAATTATTCCACTGTAAAACATTTCACTAATTCTGTGATGATATGGGAGTCCATTTTGATTCAATGTGAAAACTTATAAAGATATTATATTCGCCGGAGCTCTACCAAATTTTCAGAGTGTTACAGAAAATAAAGAAATTCTAATTTTGCCGGGATGTTACTGGACTTTCACGTCTGGATCGCTCTGTAAGTAACACTTTATATCCATATGAGGACATTTTATGAGTTCAATAAATTATTTTAGAAATAAAGAAAGATCGGGATATAATTTCTTTGGATTGCCCTGACAATAGTTTTTAAATGGTTTAAATTTTTCTGTCGAATTTTAAAGAATAATTTTAATCAATGGTACAGCAAATTTTATCATTTTGAAAATTTTTTTTTTTATTAAAAAATAAGTGTTTCTACTAAGAACATTAATTTGAATTGTCTTTATAATTGTTGTAGTCATGATAAAATAATAACAGTAGTTGCAGGTATAAAGATCCCAGAAAATCTGATCTATCCAAAAACAATGCTTTTAAATTAAATTAAATGCTGACTTACTGTTTCATATAAAGAAAAATTGTTGTAATAGATATTATACAATTTAATTAAAATGAATTAAGTATCGAACACTAGATTAAAATTAATGTGGCTTTGGATAAGTTTATTGACTTACTGCGTGTTAAATATACTCATTTACTTATGACATTAGATTGATAATAATCCTCTTCTGATTAATTTTGCAAACAGTAGCTATGATCAACAAGATGAAAATATTTGTAATGATTGACAAAAGTTGCTTCTGTATTCTCTGAGGTGGTTGGCGTAGTTACTTTCGGAATGTTGGCCAGATCAATAGGGAAAGAGCAATTGATTTTGGTGGTTGCAGAAGGATTTGGTGGCATTTCCGACTCTTTAATGCTCATTGAATCTAGTGTACTCAATGGTAGTTTGTTTATAGACTTCTTTGCAGATTTAATTCGATTAGGACGGGAAGATGGTTTTGTAATCGCTGAACCTTCAAGAGGGCCGGTTGGTGCTACTTTACAGATTAAGTTAGTTACTTTCTGGATATTAACCTGTTCAGTACTGGTACATCGGGTTGGTGGCTCTTGACCGGCCCAGTTGGGACGTTTTAAGACCTTGTCCAGAGCATTAGTGAAAAGGCGATTTATTCTTGTGGCTGCTGCTGAAGAACATGAAGGCATTTTGAGAAGAATGTCCCTTAAAATCTTAATTTGATTAGCACGTGAAGATGTTTTTGCATCCGCTGCTTGGGTATTGAATCTAAGTGAAAGTGTTTTGCTCTGTGTTACACGGGAAGTGCCAATCAGTTTGGTAACTGCTGAAGAGCGGGATGGCATTTCCGATCCTTCAATGCTCATTGAATCTAATGTACTCAATGGTAGTTTGTTTATAGACTTCTTTGCAGATTTAATTCGATTAGGACGGAAAGATGGTTTTGTAATCGCTGAACCTTCAAGTGGACCGGTTGGTGCTACTTTACAGATTAAGTTAGTTACTTCCTCGATATTCAACTGTTCAGTACGGGTACATTGGGTTGGTGGCTCTTGACCGGCACAGTCGGGAACTTCTGAGACCTTGTCCAGTGCATTAGTGGACGAGAGATTGATTTTGGTTGCTGATGTTGAAGAACATGATGGTATCCCTTCTTCTTCATCGTATTTTGAGATGGTTGTTACAAATGGCAGTTTATATAATGCCTCCTTTGTAGAATTAGTTTGATCAACGAAAGAATCTTTGGACATCAAGAAACGATCTGGATTGTAATCATGAAATGTAATTCCATTATTGTCAATTTCATTATTAGTTAATACTTTATTGTATTGAGCAAGATTCTTTCGCGAATTTTCTTGTGATATAATTGTCGCAGCATTAGATACTTTAACTTGTGATCTTTCAGTTGATTTGGTTTTAAGTGCTAGTATATTACGAACAGCTGCCTTAAAAGAATTATTATTGATTAATTATGAAGATATTAGTTTCATTTTAGGCTGTTGGGAATCCGTTCTTGGTTGAGCTTTTTTCTTTTGTTCTTTCGGCATTGATACATTAATTTTATTGTCCAAAAAAGAAATTAACATCTCTTGCACCAGAATTATTCGTTTCACTGCCATTATCTTCTTGTCATTAAGTTCAACACATTTTGTGCATAAAGCGTTTTCTAGTGAAATAGATCTTTTTTATTATATAATATTTTAACAAAGTAAACATCACTAACCTTTGCCTACCCACTGCCAAGAAATAGAATTCCTAGAATTACACTGGGTGCAATACAATAATGCCGACCCGATTCTCAGCTCATTATTATCATAACTTTTTTGTGGAGGTAATAATTTGCGTCTATCTGTTTCCAACTAAAATGATTTATAAGATAAATAGTTTATTTAAGTTTATAAATATAAAGTATTTGCATTAAAATCAAATTCTCATAACTTACACTTGTATTCTGGAATGGTGAACTAATAGATTTTTTTACTTAGAAAAGTCATATTAGCTAACTTATGTTTATAAATTTAATGGATAGCAATATCAAAATATTTCATTAATTCAACTTACCTGAGTTAGTGTACCATCATCCGTATTGTTGATATATTGCCTAGTGTTAGCCTCATATTCGGCGCGCATCTGAATGTAGTTTATCTCCTTTGAAGGATTTTGCAATCGATGAGTGCTCTGAAAATTGTCCTTGTTGATAAAGATTAACAAATGTATTTGTATAAACACGAAAAATACATACCTTCAAATAAGGATTTAAAGATTCTAATGCTTCCATATTTGAATTTGCCTGATTTTGAGTAGTTTTCTTAGCATTTTTGCGGTTTGCATTTACTGATCTTTTGCTTATTGGCTTTGAATTCTAAGAATAATTAAAGTATTTTTTTTTTAATTTTAAAAAACAAATAAAACACAAGAATAACAAATAACATACCTCTAAATTAGATATAGATGAACCCATTGGTGTCATCTAAGTGATAAAGAAAAATGGCAAATAAATAAATCATTTTGTTATTAAATTTGAGTGCCATTTTGCTTTGCAGTCTCTCCAGGATTGCACAAATTAATTTCACTGTTACTTATTGGAATAATCTAAGAAACATAATAATTAAGATAACTTAATTAATTCTGTTGGAATCCCATTGCTAGATGTATAAAACATACCTACAATTCAGATTGCATGTTTTATATAGTTCACACTGAGTGTCAAATATAAATAAGAACCAGTAAGAAGGGCATCTATGCCGAAGATGTTATACTCTGCACGCATCCACTAGAAAACGTTTTTGCCTACGCTATACTTTATAATTGATTGATTGGTTGATGAATATGGATCAGACAACTATTGTGTTCAAATTTCAAGATGATAGCATAAAAAACAAAAAAGTTTTTCTAATAAGAATATGATTTTGAGCAGGGGGTTTGTATAGGAGGTACTCCTTTTAGTATTCTGAATGTCTTGAAAGATTCGTGGCTTATGTACCTGGGTCAAACACTTCTAGTTGCCAAATTTTAATTTTATGGCACAAAAAAAAAAAAAAAAACTTTTTCTAATAAGAATATGAATTTGAGAAGGAGATTTTTTGAGAGATATCCCTCCTAATGGTCCGATTTGGCTACTTCCGACAAATGTGATGTGAATGCTGACAAAAGAGCTTCGTGTTTTCACCTCTCTAGTTCAAAAACTGAAGGACTAGTTTCCATACATACAGAGGGACAGACAATCAGACGGACATCAACTCAAGAAGTTTAAGTTTTTAATATTTTTTTATACCTGTGTAGTGATTTGATTTTGAGCAATTGGCTCAGATTGTTTACTTGAATTCATTCGATTCGTCCACAATGCAGAAATCTAAGAATAATAATAATTATTTTCAAAATATTAATGGAATGTGAAATCAAATAATATTGTAGCATACCTCCACATCCGTAGATGATGGTCTCTCAACAGCATTATGCAAATTTCCTTCACCATTTTCTATCGGAATAATCTAAGAAATATGAATGTTTTTATTACCATTGTTGAAAATCAAATAAAGTATTGACACACACACATACACTCAGGCACACACTTACATCACAAGATATAATTTTTTTTGAAAATATACTTAAATATCTAAGGCCGGGTTTGTCACAAAGAATAGAAACATAACCGGGATCCTGTACATTTGAGATAGAAAATAGAAGAGAACAAAAGCATAAGCATAATTGCATTAAGCAGCAAAAACAGAGTTCAATGTAAAAGAAAATTCTATAAAAAACTATGGTGAATTTTTATTGCCTGCTCTTACTTTGACTATCTCTGTCGCCGCAACCTCTCTTTTTCACTGAGTGAAGAGTATAAAAATAGAAAAGAAGAAGAAGAAAAAGTGGGCACAAAAATACTGTTCTTGTTTGCCACCATAATTAAAATTGTTATTATTTCTTAAATTCTATTTGCAAAAAACTAAAAACAAATATACCTATACCTGCAAATTAGGATACAACAAATGCAAGATGCCATGATCATGAAAGTTATTGTTTTGTTCTTTTATATTCTCCTGTTGCATGTTCATTGTACTTCTTTCTTATGTTCTTTTTTTTTCAACAAATAATTTAATACAAAATACTTATTTTTTGTAGACCAAAGATTCACTATTCACTTTTCTAGTTCCAAGTCGTCAAAAACTACGACGAACACTTTATCTATTAAGCTTTACTTTTGCAAACTGTGAACTGTAATGCGACAAATGTGTTTCATTTACCAAAAAGTGAGAATATTTGTCTGCCTGTGAATGGCATTGCCATTCACAAAAACGTTTCTTGCTATTCACTATGGCTGATTTTCTTTTGTTTTTTTTTTTTTTTGTAGTTCCGAGAGATGGAAAAAATAAATACTAATTAATAAAAAATTAAAAATAAATAAATAAAAGACAAACTAAATTGAAAAAAAAAAAAAAAAAAACCCCAACTGATTAACGGTTTCATTCAATGTGGACAATAGGTACATTGCACTGCAAAATACAAATTCATAATTTCCTACACTCAATTCCGTTTCCATTCGTTCCTATGATTCAAAGGGAGTATGAGCGTACATTGATTGCACAAATTTTTGGCACTAGTCATTATTCGCACAAGCAAAATATACATGAATTATGAATAACACAAGAATACTTCATGATTGATAATGAAAAATGAATAGTTTATGATTTCTTTTCTATTCATATTCATTGTTATGATTAAGATTAATTCATATTCCCTAAAATGATTATGGAATGCTAGTAATATTCATACTCTAAGTGATTATGAATATGTGAAATCGAAATATAAATGAAACTCAAAACCACTTCAAATGATTGTGATTGCACAAACTCTTCATTTTATTATGAATATATTACAAAGGGCTTTTGATTTATTCATTGCACATCTATAATAGGTATGTGAGCATAGCAACCTACTAACATTTATTGAAAGCATAGTTTCTCAAACTGTGCTACGCGTACCACCAGTGGTAATGTGAGGCCTTCAAATAAATTTATCATTGGCTTTATAAATGATAAAACTGCTGCTGGTGTTTATGGTACTCGATTAATCCACATTGAACGGTGCGCGTAAAAAAAAGTTCGAGAACCAGTGATTTAAAGTATTAATCGCATTATAGGAATTTATTTCTGTGTGAAGGACTTATACGCCATTTTGAATGCAATCAAGCAAGTCTCTGTATGTAGAACTCTATAACACGCTTTGAACGCTTTGGCTATATACGCTTTATAGTGGCTTCCGATGCTTCAAATTGCGGGGCAAGTTACTCGCGCTTTTGTATGTAACCAGAAAACAGCTTTTGTGAATTAAAGCAAAATTGTTTTTTTTTTTTTTTTTTTGATATTGCTAATTGCTAATTATTTGATAAGCGAAGTAAAAATTAACACTGCAATGAATATTATGAAAATGAAATTGTTTAAGTATTTGCAATTTATAATATGAAATCATTCTTTGCCATTATTAAAAAACATGCATTTGCAATTCTAGACGACACTAAATTGTTCATTCATAAACAGTTTTTTGCTTATTCAGAATATTTGAATGCTGAAACGAAATAAAATTGGAAAGTTGATCGACTTTCGGCTGTTGGGGCCTCTTGGAAAAAATCTGTGTAATTTGTTTCATACGATTTCATATATTAAAATTTGTTATTATTTTGATCTTGATTGAAATTATAATTTGATTTTTGGACTTCCCTTTAATTTTCTTAAAATAAAAAGTCACTATGAAATAACTACCATAATTTTTATATGACATTTATAGATATGTATATACATATGTCGCTTGTTTAGGTGCACACGATATACAATCTATATTTGATTGTTTTTTACCAGAACGTTGGACTGCCCTTTTAGATGTACACGGTATACAATCGATATCGGGCACATTTTGGTTTACTACTGTTGGACTAGAAGTGGCACTTGATTCTGGAGGTGACTCTTGTGTTTGTGTTGGCTTTAGTAATGATTCTGGATACCATATCTTAGCTACTGGAAGGACTCCTTAAGCCGATAAAATTGATGAAAAGTACCGAGGGTGTCTGACTTGGTGTAAGGGGCTCTCGAAATAAAAATGAAACATAATAAAACAGGTCTGATTGGGCGTGCAATTACAAGGTAGCAGTTCTATCATCGAACTAGGGAATCTGGGCTAGTCTTCGAGGTTCTTGAAGCAACTTGATTACTAAAAGTAAAAATAAGGTAAAGGAGAAAAATAATCCGAAACCCACGTAGACGACCATCTTTAACATCGGTTTCATACCGGTAAAATAAAAACACACTTTACGCAAATAATCTGGTGGAGTATACAGGTCAATTATGTGGTGGAACAAGGTTCGATAAACTCTGAAAAACCAAAAACTTAAAAGAGACATATGGCGGACGCTGACATGAGAAACTCCAATACCAACTGGCACACACTGAAGCTTTTCACACAAAACGGAAATGCTTTTAATACTTCGGTTTTGTTTTCTGTAGTCACGGTTGGTTTTTGACATTATCAACTTGAGTCCAAATTGGAAAACAACAAATATGCAAATGGCATTGATATTCTAAAGTATTGTAAATTAATATTTGAGCTGAGGTCCCCTTCAACATAAATCTGGTTTGAATACAATTTGAAGAGTTGTCTTCAGAATGCCATGGAAATTTTCTGATTTATACAATATGAAGAGTATACTTTGGTTAGTTTGATTTTATGGTTTTTTTTTTTTTGAATGTTTCAGTAAAAGTTTTTTAAAGTTTAAAATAAAACTTAATATACGCTCTTTGTTCGAAGTTCATTTTTCAACCGATGCTTTAAACACACTGTCCCTTATAAAGCAATAACTCGCATCTTAATTGTCCGTCGGTTATGGAATTTTGACAGAACGTCAGTGAAGCATGTATCTTTCGAACTCGTACTAGAAAGAAAGCATCACTATAAATGGAGAATTTGAAAAAGTCTCATTAACTTTGCGAAAGACCTTGTATACACGTATATATATCTATATGTATGTGTTTTTGGAACGAGGGCGCAACAACGCACGCTCCGAGACAAAAGGCATATAAATATATGTATATGATTACACTAGCTGACTCGAAAACTTTGTTTTGCATTCAAAACACTTTTGTGGATTTGTAACTAACTAATATAAGATTTTAAGTATTGTAGACGACTTGGGCAATAATATTTTGTATATCATGCTTAAAAAAATAGATATTCAAAAATCAAATAGCGTGAAATAAAAAAAAGCCAATGACTTTGATTTATTCTAAAGATTTATTATTATTGGTGCAGTGAAACTGTCACTCAAAACAAATGAAGCCGGCAGTGAGCGAGCTAAAGCACTGCCATATGCATGAGGCACAATCTATGAGTGTTAGCTATCTGCGATTGAGACCTTGAGCAACATTTATCATTTTAAATTAAATTTTCGCTAATTGGGTCTTATTAGCCGACAGGCCTTGTTATCCACACCTACCTTATTTAGTAAAACTTTGTTTTTATTACCTTTTCCTGTTCATTTTTTTTTTTTGTCTACAAATTTCACTTTGATCGTTCACTCCATGATGACCTTGATGTTCTTCAAAAAGCGCGTCTATCCATTTTTCTCCACTTTTCGTTCTATATCATACCATCATCATACCATCATCACACCACATCATTACAATCCACTCCCCTGTACCCCATTCCATATCACGCACATACTACTATTATACAATAATATCTTGCGACATATACAAAAATCTTTATCGCCTTTAGCATTTTCCATTGCCTACTTCGCCCGGTACATTAATATTGTTACCATTGTTGTAAGTATTTTCTGTTGTTGTCAATGTATTTTGCTTGTAAACGAGCATAATTTGCAATTTTAACGCGACTATTTGTGGCTGCCACAGCTACAACAACAACCACTGTGGGACAACAACTACAAAGTAAGTAGGTACAATGAACAGTGAACGAGGCACGAAATAATCATTAAGGCTGGCCAAATATTATCAATATGTTTGTCCAATTTGCTTGATGACTACGGTTTGACGAAACTATTTAACATCGTTTTAACAAAATATATTTGAGTGTCAGTGATTTGACAATATTACTACTTATTAGAAAAATCTTTAGAATTTATTGTACCATGCACAATGTAAAATGTTTACACACATTCTGAAAAATAATATTAAATGAAATGATTTGAAAACATTTGATAGATTGTCTTTTAAGTCAAGCAAATTGGACAAACATGATGATAATGTGTGGTGACTTTGAAAGCCATGATATTGTGCTGCTTTGTGGTACGATGCGATGCGTTCCAGTGTAATTTAGTGTGGTGTAATGTAGTGCGGTGTTCTGTGGTGCGGGAGTTCCTTGTATCTGTGTGTGTGTGTGCGTTAAACATTGTCAGCGTCAACGGTGCGAATGAGTGATTTTGTACGCCTCGCATGCCTGCCTACGATTACAGCAGTAAAAGCAAAACGACGTTTAGAAATACAAAAATGTTAATTAAGATAACTTATGCCCTCCCAAAATAAACTCACCTGCCTAGGCTAACTGCTCTCTTATCACTCTCCTGCCATCATCTAAAAAAGCTTCCTGCTTCCTTCTCATTACCCACTGAAACAATTTTTGCACTCCCATCCATCTACAAACATCTGTTCACAGTCGTCAATATTGTTGTCGTCATCGTTGTCGTCGTTGTCGTCGTCATTATTGTCGTTGTTGTATGTTGTATGATTGGGGATCTAGATCCGAGTCTGGGTCCGGATTCGGATCCGGAATTGACTATGCCAACAACCAACACTGGCTGACACCGTTGAGTAGTTGAAAAAATATTTTTATTGACTTTTACTTAGTCACGGTTTCACTTCACTTCATTTAATGCCAATGCGTTTTGCTTTAGCATTTAAATTCGCAGGCGTTTTCTCTTCTTATTTTCTAACTTTTTAACTGTCTCCACTTTTTCCATCTTTCTTTTTATTCGGCTCTTGCTCTTTCTCTCTTTCGCACAATATCTGGCAGAAAGCCAGTTGCCACTGGGCAGATAATACTTAGAAGCACAATATAAGGAGAAAGAATGGAATAATATATTCTCGGACAAATATTGCCACAACTTGGGCTAATTTACATTTCGAATATGCCAATTTTAATTACAACAATATTGTACTAACAACAACAGCAACAAAAACAGCTTAACATAAACAACAAAAGCTTAAAAAAAAATAAAAAAAAAACAACAAATAACAAAGTAGCAGAAAATAGCATAAAAACATCATCGACAGAAGCAAACTTTAATTACAAAATAGTAAAAAGCTGAAAAATGGAAAATGGAAAATAGAAAATGGCAAATGACATATCCCTTAAGTTTAATACTTTTACGTACTAAACAGTATGGTGAAACAATCGGATTATATAATAAATACAATATAAATTGAAGCTTTCATTATGAAAGTGTCCTTCATTAGTTGTTCATTATTTAAGATTTTTCAATAAGTATTTCTTCAATTTAAGATGAATTTAAATTTACATGAATTAAAGAATAATCTACTTATATACCTATATAAGACTTGTATTGATTCGACGAGTAAAAAAAAAAAAAACTATACAACTAAAGCTGATTATTAGAGCATATAAAAATTTTTGAAAAAAATGGACAAAAATGTTTCCAAAATTATTAGAAAAAACACCCAAAAATTGTTATTAAAAGTGTTAAAACGATTTAGTTGAAAAGTGAGAAAACAAAACATAAACCTAAACATTTTGTACTCTCATTATCTGCATGATTGTTTACAAAATTATTGTATTTAACGACTTTAAGCAGGATTAAATTTGTTTGTGTTAGCGATTGACGTCTATCGGATAAAATGTACCATTAAATTGAAATTGGATTTTTCGATAAACTTCATTTAACATATATAGCTTAAATAGTTCAGGTCCCGATAATTAGCTTTTGACTAACATTAAGACCTTCAATTGCTCTTGTACGTTCATTGCGTGGTTTTATAATTTCTTAATGAATTTAGTCAAGAAATTGAATTCATATATGCTGAACAGTTCGTTTTGTAGAACTTTGTAATTTTGTTCGCATTTTTTTTTAGACAATGGCGGCCATTGAGTCACTTTCCAGAGCAAGCTCAATATATTTCATAGGTGAAAAGTTTCTTGCATAGTTAAATGCAACATTTGCAAATAAGTTGATTAGCTAAACTATTTTGCTTTTTGAATAGTTCACACATTCTGTTTATGCACCAAACAAGACTCTTGTTTCCAATTTGGATTTGGACAGTTGCTTTCAACCTCTCCTGGCTTTCAACATATGCTTACTTGGCTTGATCGGTGTTTAAAAGCCATACTCTTTCAAGAAGTGTATCTGTGTCACATAACGTTGCCAATGCTTTGAGTATCCATTTTTGCAACGTACTATTATTGGTTATTACCAGAAAAATCGTGCTGAGCTGTATGGAACTTGATCTAATCTTCCAACTAACATTACTACTAAGTGTTGCTAATTATAAGGCGTGTGTTGTTGTTGTTTTACGAACAGTTTTTTTCTTGAAAGGAACGTTCATTTTTTTTTTTTTTTTTTTAAACATTTTTTTATTATGGTATCTCTCAAGTATTTGAAACTAACAATAAGCGATCAGATCTTATAAACCAAAAAACGCATCTTTTGTCTTTATGCACATCTCTGTTTGGTATACAAAAATTAGAAATATGAAGAGGAGCCCAGCTCTTTGTGGTTGATATGTTCTGTCTATATAATTTCATAGTTTTTGGCATTACTTATTTGAATAACGAAAAAAATTCGTTTCGGCTAAAATGACGAAAAATTGTTAAATCTTCATAGAGAATCATAGAGACTGTTCTTTGGACTCTACTGATTCTATTTAAAGATGTATAAAACACTGTGACTTAGACACTAAAGTTGATTTAACCCGGCGTCATGGGGGAAAATGGTGATTGCCCAGATATGGGGGTTGAGTCATCATTACATACTTATTCAACTCCGGATAATTCGTTATATCTATTAAAGAAATAGAAAAATTTGCTTATAGCCATATTGGACTTTAGAAAGGAAATAAAACATGACATTATATTGACAAAAATATATATAGTTAACAAAATTAGCTTCCTCTAGATTATTCAAAAAACAAAACTTATTTTTATCAGACTTTCAAATAAATTAAATGACACTTTTATGAACTTAACTTAACTTTGGAAAAGACCAACAAAAAGTTTATTTATTTATGACGAACGCATTGGGTGCAAAAAGCTTTGATATGTTCATGACAAACATATGTATATATGTGTTGCAACCTTGACACATATGTTTGGTTTTTCGGTCACACCTGGAAACATTTACAACTAATGGGCCTCTTTGCGGAGTGCAAAATTTTTCTAGTCCTGTGCTATCAGTAGCCCACAAATCGTTGAAATTCAGAATTCCAGAGCGGTACGCTTTCATTTCATTCATATTACATTCCTTAATATGGGTGTGCCTGGACAAAGTAGTACATGCTGAAATTTTTGGCCTAATACGTGCGTGAGTGTATAGATGAATCTCTTGCGGCATAAATTAGTAAAAAAAAACAAGCTCCAACATTCGGTTTCACACTTAACAGACCTACCGTCTGGTGCAACATCTGGTAACTGGCTAATTATATTTTCGGCTCAAGTACGAACATTTTGGCGTAAGGGTGCCGAGTCGTCTTTACCAACATATTGCGGAAATTGTTCCTCATGAATCGAAGAATCTTCTAATTGTGATGAAGCATTCGTAGTTCGTATCTTATAGTAGATATCGGTATATTGTCGTCATTCTCCGATAAAGCTTGCTGCGTGTCATACATAAAAATACTTAAATAAGTAAGGAAATTACACATGAGCAAAGTGGCTTGAAATAGCTGCATTGATTACGGGAAGGGTCATATACCTTGTTCATCTTTTGGTACGTGTTGGACTTATTGGACTAATTTCTGATTAAAAACATTTATTTAGACTTAATACAAGCACCTACTGCGAAGTTCGGCTACGTTGCACGCGTAGTTATAAAGCCACAATCAATTCAAAAACTAGCGTATAATGTTGACTCCAGGACACCGGGTTAATAGAATTATCGCATTATTTATTATATGTATAAACAAAGAAAGTGAATTAGATTCAGTCACACCTGTATATTGCAAGAACAGTTGAAACTCACATGAAACTGTTGATAAAGATATTACCAACCCATGTTATCCTAACCTACTCTATTCCATTCCATTCTATTCTATTCTATTTTATCATATCCAGTATCACCAAACATTATATTCCCCCATTACTATCAATTGTTCTAATCAATAACTCATGATCGTCAAAGTCATGAGATTTATAGTATGAAGCAGTGAAAAAGACATGCATTTGTCACTTTCGAATAAACAATCTATGGAGTAATTACGGATGGTGCCCAATCTCTGATTGGTAAAAAGAAGAGGGACTCGTGAAATTATTGGACAATAATATCATATCTGCCGAAAACTCTCGCTTGAAGAAGTACCATTGCATTGTACACTAGTAGAATTTATGTGGAAAATTTTTAAAAATGTATCGTTTTATTGAAATAATTGTCAAAACTGTAAATTTCATAAGAGCACATGGATTGAATCATCGTCAATTCAAAGAATGCTGAGTGAGTGAGCTATGTTGTGTGCTTAACACAAGTAAGTTGGATGAAACCCCGGAGAACTGTCTGAGAATAGCAACCTCTTTAATCGAAGCAGATATTGACTCATTAGTTTCCGAACAACAAACGCAAGTATCACATTAATATATAGTAAACTGCGTATGTTGCTCGTTTTGTTGTTTTGTTGGTTGACACCTTGCCCAGCAGACCTTTTTCTTTTTGGCCTGGCTATTGAAACCAAAGATTTTGGACAGCACTGATCTAAATAGTTAAATATTAAAAAAATAAAAATTAATTTGGAGTTTTAGTTTCGAATTTTAGCTGTGTTCTTTTGTCAAATATGTACTTTCATTAACTCAAGAGTCTTAAAGAAAGTACTGAGGATTCCTCACTATCCAGTCACTTTAATAGTGGCTTCTGCTGTCACTGCATTAAATGTTTGCCAGCTGCGACATTGGCAGCATTAGTTTTGAAGAAACTCTATTACACTTCTTTAACAACGCGAAATCAAATATCTTTCTTTGGTCAATCGAGTCACCAATAAAATTTTCTGGCCAGTAGAGTGATAAATCGGCCGATGAAGAAAATTTTTTGCTTGAATGATCTAAGTAAATAGTTTAGCGGAGGAGGATATTCAGATAGAGTCTAATTTTCATGGAAAATGAAAATAATTTAAATGTTTCTTGAATTTTTAATAAGGAATTTTTTATTTTTTTTCTTTAATTCAACTATTTTTGGCGTCCTATTAAATTTGGAGTTTCATTAAAGTTACTAAATGTTTACCAATGAGGCCAGATTTTGATTAAACTTAATATCAGCCAGGATGCGCAATTGTTTGGATGCTTGGCTAGCTGGCTGAGTGCCTTCCTGCCTGCCTAGCTGCCTTCAATTTTGAAGTCATTTTGTTTGTATAATTTATCATCTTCAACATCATTAGTCGAATTATATGTGCGAAACGCCCAGATCCCTTGCGCCCCTTTCTCCCTTCGATTCTATATATGTATCTACATTACTTTATGGAATGTTGTCAGCACTTAACCAAAGTTCAAATTCCAAGCACAAAAGAAAACCTTTTTATGCAAAAGTTTTCTCTCTGCTTCATTCTGATGTTTTGTTTCCGTTTTATCTATAGTCCTTGGAATTCCTGTTTTTTTTTTTTTTTTGAATTTTTGTATGTTTTATTAGTGTCTTCTTCATTTTCATTTTCTTTTTATTTTTATTCCTTATCTATATTGGGACTGGCCTAGAGCCAGCCCAGATACGTCCAGTCCAGTCCAGCCAAGTCCAGGCCCGTCCAATCCTGCCCAGTTGAGATGAGAATTTGAGTTGGGAGTTGACATTTGGGAGGAAGAAAAACAAAGCGCGACAGCAGTGAGGCATTAAATGATTAATTACTAAATCGCCCATTGAAGCAGGAAATTTACGTCGATTTTAACTTTTCTTTTTCCCTTTTGCTTTTTGTTTTCTTTCTTTCTTTTTATTATCTTATTGTTGCTATTGTAAATTGTCTCCTCTCCCACCAGGGATAAACTGAGTTTCAACGACACATAGATATTCACCTAAAATGCTGTCAAAATGTTAAAACGAAATGAAACTAAATTGGCTAACAGAAGAAGCCTAAAAATGGCAGAACCATTGACAGGGACAGTGGCTATGGCTGCGCCACCAAAAACAACAATGAGGAATGAGTAATGAGTAATAGTAGAAGCCATCACCATCACTGAGATTTGAAGCGATTGTGAAATGGAAAATCGCACGCGCAAGTGGAATGTGTCAGAGTGTTGACATGACAGACGGAAGGAGGGACGGACAGACGATGGATGGATGGACGAATGGGTAATTCTGAGAGGACAAGACTTGAGTGAAAGAAAGTGATTTGTTAAAAGAGTGAAAGGGAACAATGCTTGCTAGGCCATCATACGCAGACTATCAGCCAGTCAGTCAGTCAACCACATACAATAGTTTGGTAAGTTGAATGGGGTACCACTACTACTGTCATATGTCCGTCCTTTTGTCTATCTATGTGCATTTATCTCTAAGGATCCTTCACTTGTTTTCTTCCTTCCATATGGGCTTGCGTTCTACCAACTGACATAGAGTAAATTGCGAGCTTAAGCTGTCGCTGTCGACTGTCGACTTTATTCCTTGTCCTCGTCTTTATCTTTGCCATCAACTTCTTCATATTTGTCTATAAAAAATCCTTTTTCGTGATGTCAGTAGCCATTATAAGTTGGCGAAGGTCATGCGAACGTTGTTGTAATGAATGTAAATGAAGCCACTGAAAAAGGACCAAGAATTAGGCCACAAGAAGCAACAGCCACATCAAAATTACATACTAACTATAGCAAAAGGAACAGCAGGAGCATCAAGAGCAACCATCAAACATTATTAACTGTTGAAAATATCGTAAACTTAAGCAGTTCACAGATGTAGAATAATATTGCCCAATATTTGGGTTCGTGCAAAGCAACTAACCTGCATCAATACTTATTTTTATGCCGCTTCAATAAAATATAATAAAAATTGTTTAAGAAACAACAGAATATACATTTCATTTACAATAGACTCTCGATAATATGAACTAATTAAAAGAAGTTGTGTTTCTGCATTTCAGTTTGTATTTTGATACATTTCAAGATGTGTTTTAGTAGGTTTCTTTTGATATAAACTCAATTTTTTATTAGTTTAACATTTAATAATATACTTAATAAATTATTTTATATGCTTAAGAATATTATTTTATATGCTTAGAGTTGATAAATTAATTTTAATTTAAATTTTGTTCTCATATTTCAACCTCTTTTAGTTTTGTCAACAATTGCTTACAATAAAATGTATTTTCATCTATCAGAAATAAATGCACCTTCTTTCCATTTTCGTACGGTTCTGAAAGTTTTGCAATAACAACTTGGAGAGATTCGTCCGAAATTTTAATAAAACAATTTCCACAACTACTTCCCTTGCTGGATTGCTAATTAGTCATGGTAAGGGAGCTTGATAGATGAGAGGGGTGGTAACAGCGAAAGCTTAGGCTACCGATAATGTCTCCCATGCTGGTAAGATGGAAGACAAAAACCAAAATTAAGAGTAGTTCAAACTAGGCAACATAAAGGGCCTTAAAACTTCACGGCTCACTAGCACTTGTGGTGAGCCGCATGAATCATATCATATTATATATTATAGCTAGCAATGAATCCGTATTAGATTCTTTGATTTGTGTATATAACTTCTTTGATTGATAATTTTTGTATTTTTTTATTTAAAAATCCCCGACAACGACTTTTTCCCATGCTGGAAGTTGAGATCTCTTCAGATCTTGTCAGATGTCTCCAGTTCTATTGTAAGTTATGTTTCATGTTTTTGGTTCATTTTTAAACTTTTGGAGCCAATTGTTCACATTAACAAGGTTTCACTGTGATTTAAATGATTTGCGGCGGCATATGATAAAAAGTAGAACACACAAGACTATGATGAATCTTTAATAGTATAATATATACTGCAATAACTATATTCACAATAAACTAATATAATACAATACGTTACAAACTTTATGAAAGAATCATGATATCTTACAACATGTACTACGGTGTAGGCGCGTTTGTGTCTGTATGTATCTGAGTGTGAGTGTATTTGTGTTTTTTTAGTACATAAAAAAATAAATCTATAAAATGAAAAAGTTCATCAATTTAAACGCAATCGAAATGAGTTTTCAATGTTGCCAAGACACAATTGCTGACGGTGGACGTTGATGGGGAAATTTGTTTCTAAAATCCAACAATAATAAAAGAAGATGTTAAATGTACAAGAGAAAAGTAAGAAAGGGAGAAAGGGAGAAAGGAAGAAACGAAGAACAAAATATTTTATTAGGCATTATTCTCAAGGATTTCGCTTTCAATTTCAATTTAACTTTGTCTGCGTCGTCGTTGGCAACACAACAATAAAACATACAATAATATTATAACAAGGGACGTGGAGTTCTTTTTGTTTTATCCACATGGTTTCGAGCAACCTTTTATTAACTAGCGAATTATTTGTGAAAAAAAAAAAACAAAAAAAAAACAAAAAAAAAATGGAGACTCTGATCCAAAGTTTAAAGTCAAAGAAAAAGAAAAAGCACAAAACCAAAGCTAAAGAGCTTCGTTGTTAGACTCAATTTTCAGAATTGCCTTTAGGAACAACCAAAACAAGAAGAGAAATCAAAAGATGGAAGAACCGTTATACTTGTCTATATGTAGATGTTTTTTTCAACTATCATCTTCCTTGTAATCCTTTCTTCACTGGCTTCACCCGCTCACATGATGATGATGATGGTGATGATGATGGTGATGATAATGTCATGCCATATTATGACACACATTAACCCAACAAAGCCGACATCATCGTATACAATCAACATGCTCAATCGCCAATGTACAGCCATCGAACCAACCAAACAGTGCTGAAAGGTTTATTCATTCATTCATTCATCCTTTCGTCTATCTGTTCATTGTTGCTATCATACCGGCAGTCATGGAATGACCATTGTATTGTACGAAATGATTCACTTTTTATTCGAGCATTTGTGAATTCGTTTTCACATTGTTCAGCCCAAGTAGTCCACATCTCCTACTGTAGTCTTCTTACATAGTTGATACATGTTCCATGCTTCAAGCTCGATGCATGCATTCATTCATATATACATTCAATCGTTCGTTCTTTTATTCGTTTTGTTTCCTTTTTCATAATAGTCTTCAATTCACTTGCCCTCTTTCCTTTTCTATTTACCAAATCCCTTGCTGTGCTGGCCTGTGCTGTCCAGTCCTCTTCTCTACTCTTGCAACCATCCTTCCAATATCGAGAATTTCCGTTCTATTCTCTTCTATGCTATGCTTAGCTTAAGTATAACACGCTTGCCATTCATTCATACACACATTCATCATTCATCTTTCTAGAACCACAATGATGTACTCCTCTGTACTCTTAGCATTGTTGCCTCCCATCCAAATATTATGGAAAGTTCTGTAGTTTTGTTGCCACCCATTCGAATAATGTCGAAAATTCTGTAGTCTCTTTGCCATTGTCTATCTGTCTTTCTGTCTGTCTGTCTGTCTGTCTGTCCATTTGTCGATCTTTGGTTGTTTTGCTAGTTAACCAACATTTTACCCGCACGTATTTCGCTTTATTTTATATTTTGTTTTATTGTCTACGCACGCTCATCATCTTGCTGCTTCCTTGTGTTTCCCATCTAAAATGATTGTGCCTTATACTCGTACCTTCAGTCAGTCGTTCGTTGATTCCTGTATGCTGCTGGCCCATTTCGTAGCTCTTCACATGAACCTCTGGACTACCACTCACTCAGTGTGTGTCTGCCTTTAGTTGGCTTTGATTTTATTTGCAATCAGAAGCTCATCACTGCCTATTGATGTTTTGTTGGCCTTGTTCGCCTTATTGTCCTTGTTTCCTTTATACGCTAAGCTGCGTTCCTTTTGTTTGTTTTCCTTTTCCTTTTCGTTTTGATTTCTGTTTTTGTTCGGTTTTATCTGTGTTTGCGTTGGTGCCGACGCCATTGACGTCTATATTTCTATTTGTTTTAGTGGCGGCTGCCGATGTTGACATCGTCAAAGAATTCGTCCAACAATCAACAGTCAACACAAATCCAAAAAACAACCATGCAACACGACAACAGAAACAAGTTGAAAAAATTCCTTTTTACTTCCTTTTTACTCAATAGTCCGCAGCTTTTGTTAAAGTACACTACTATATATACAATATATTTTCTTGTTTCAATAATTTCTTTACTTTGGCTTTAGCTTCAATTTTGTTCAGTTTTCGGTTTGGCTTAATCTTCTCTCCGTTTTTTTCTCGTCCTTTTCCATGTTTTTCTTTTCGGAGAATTTATTGGAATTTGCCAAAAGGATTAAGTATGCCAATAAACGTTGCTTAAAGTCAATAAGTTAGGTTGAGCATGTGTGCGCATAGGATTCCAGGACTCGATTTTCCTCATCTGCTTCATTTGGCGTTGTGTTCCATGAGTTTTCTTTTTTTATTCGTTCTTTTTTTCATTCTTTGGTTGGTGACTCTTTATGCAAAAAACTCGTTATACTTGCCTTATGTTGCTAAAGCTTTCCTATGCCTGTAAGTCACATCCACATCTTCATCTTCATCCTCGTCCTCGTCCTCGTCCTCGTCCTCATTTACCATTTACTTCTTCTTAATTTACTTATTACAATTTTCCTTCAATTTCGGTCCATGCATTTTGTCACTGATAAATGCGACACATGGTGCATTTTACTACGTATACTGAATTTCTTTTTTTCACACGAAATCATTTTTCATTTATTTTATTTTATTTTATTTTTAAGCTATAAATAAACCAAAATCCATTTAACATTCCTAGTAAGTACATACACACTATGCTATGCATTATGGGAATTATGTAACGTAAATGTAGTGATTACAAATAAATTCGAATTGCTTAAATTATTCAATGGAAATAGAATGGATTTTTGCTATTATATTGTGTTTACTTTTAGGTGAAACTAAAGTTCTTAGAGAAGAAAATTTGTTAAATCTTATGTATCTTTCATTTTGACAATATCACACTCCAAGAGGAATCAATCAAACTAAATTTCATAGGAACTTAATTGAAATTTCTAACAGAAATTTTGTGCATTCTATAATATTTTTATATTTAATTCCGCAGAATATTTTGATAGAGAGACCCACATAAGACACAATTTTGAATAATTTTTCCTTTTTGGTGAAAAATATGAAATCAAATGAAATGTGATTTTTCGTAGAATCAAAGTTTTAACTTTTGTTTTATTTTCTGGATTTTCGTTATAGGCGACAGCAACAACGTTACATGCAACTTCGTCATGACAGGAGGAAATGTTGTCACTTCCGCTCAGTGGCGACAACAGCAACTACGAGTATATTTGTACGTGTCAGAAGAACGGAGTGAGTTAAATGAAATCCATTTTCAATGGAGCGGCAGAAGGCTTACTATGTTAAAATGCGAAGATCGGTTGTTGGACAAAAAGGCAGTCAGTCAGGCAGACCGACAGACAGACGGACAGACAGACAGATAGAAAGACCGGGAAAGAGACAGGTCGGAAGTAAAGAAAAACGGAAAATCCAAGGAGTTGACAAGGTTGTGGATAAACGGATGCGTGCTCAACGTTACTGTCACTGATAAAGTCGACAATGCAGCTACTATAGAAACCCCTAACGGATGCGCTTCCTGCTAAACTTAGTCGTTATGCGCGTTAACATAAAATTGGGTCAACAGTTTAGTAGAAATGAGATATACACGAACACTGCACTGAGAGAGAGAGAGAGAGTGGAGAGAAACCAAACAGTCAGTGGCACCATCATCCTTGTTATTTAGTTGCCCAACTAATGTGTTTTCTAGAAGGGGCAAAAGTCAGAGAGAAGAGCAAGAAAGAAACAAATACTAAAGTTCGGGAAGCTAAGCTAAATTCGCAAAGTGAGTGCAACCAAGTTGAAAGCCAACTTAGGCGTGGCCTAATGACAACAGCAAAAACAACAGCATCAGTAAAGGATTTGTGCAAAGAAAAAACTGGAACGATAAGAAATACATAGTTAAAATAAACACAAACAAATAAGAACGTACACGCAATCACTTAAATGCTGACTATGTCATAATCTACTTAAGTGTTAATAAATATCTGGTTATTGCAAATGTTTCTCTATCTTACATAAGGAGTATTTTAGTGAAGAAATAAAATACCAAAATGCATTTGTGGCTTTGATACTATGAGTAGCTATAATCAACACTTGAAAATATTCTGCAGAGCAGGTTAAATCCCACTTGTAACTATAATTTCATCTCTATCGAATTGCAATTAGCACCAATTATTTTGCTTGTAACATTCCATAAAGCTTTAATCTTTAGTGCAAAATTTAACCACATCATTTGGAAGATTTTCAATTGTGATTTCTATAGTGATTGCCTCCATATGTTGCACAATTCTCGTATGAGAACATGGCAGTTTTGTGAAGTACAGACAGTTTGCGTTATTTGCATTATTGAATACAAGTAATTGATGAAAACCACCATACTGTATTATTACTAACTGCACTGGTAGTTTGTATTTGATTAGCTATTCGCTAATGTTCGATGTCAGAAGTCAACCTTAATTTGAGAAATCAAACAGATGTTAAATGCAGAAAATTGGATAAATGGCATTGCTCTACTTCATGGTATTGTATATACGAATTTATTATTAGAAATGCTATGAAGTGTAATGGAAAGAAATGACAATGACAATCTCAGACAGTCAATTAATTAGCCGGTATCTATGACTTATTCTAACTATTGTAACTGCCATCATATGTCAATGGGCATAAATGCTAATGCACACATGTCTCAATCACTTGAGACCTTCTAACTACAGCTTTAATAAAATACATATCCTTTGAAATCGTCATCAATAATTTGTCGCCAGTCACATTCAGGTGTGTTAGTTCATCATTCGTTCGTTCATGCATTTAGTACTCAATACTCATACACCGCATAAACTTTTCGTATAAATTACATTTCTGTATAGAATGCGGATAGTGATGGCAATGGCAATAGAAATGGAAATGAGGAAGAGGAAGAGGATGATGATAGGGCAATACCAATGGTAATGGTTATGGTAAAAGTGAAGGTTAGCAAGCAAAACTCAATACGCGTCGCTAATATTTATTTAAAATACTTTTTTACGCAGTAAAGGACAAAGTTTCCCACAAAGAAAATAATTTAAGCCGTAGGTAAAGTGAACTATGTAAATTTTAACAGCGGGCAATGAATGCACGGCACGGCATGGCATTATATAGTTAATATGCTATGACATGGCATAGCTATGCTATGCACGGTAGATGGAGGTCCAAGGTAAGATCGACACCTGAGACCTTACCACCTAATACTATTACTAATGGCAAGTGGCATCGAGTGGCGTCGTGTGCCTCTACCTGTGCCTGTACCAGTATTAGAGTGAGTTGTGGTAAACATTCTCGATAATTTGGAAGTAATTCGTTTAAGGAAATTTACGTGATTTGCCTAACAACAACAAAAACAAATCCTAAGGTACTTTTTGCAATTCCCTACATGCCTCCCTGCCTGTCTACATAGTACTTTCATCCATTCCCAGCCATTACTCACTGACATTGAAAGCAAAAAAAACAAAAAAAAAAAAAAAAAAAAAAAAAAAAAATAGAAAACAAAATGTTTGTAAGTACTAACAGCACATAAGATAACTTTTCTTTTGCTTTTTTCCTTTCTATTCCCTCTCTTTACTTACCTTACTTCACCACTCTTTTTTTTTTTTTTTTTTGAATAATTTTTTCGTTCATTCTCACTTCACTTTTATGCCGAAATTGAGTTGTGTTCGTCCATTGTTGTTGTTATTGTTCCTTTCCTTTGGTGGCACAATGACACCATTTTTGCCTTTTTTCTTAACATTTTTAACATTTACAGTTCATATTTATTGTATATACATACAATCGTTAAGAATGAAGCAAGGAACACTAAGACAAAAATGTAAAAAAATACTTGCAAAGTGTTTTGCTTTTATCACTGAATTGGGAATTTTTCACCAAAAAGTAGTGCAATAAGAGCTTTCTTTTTAATAAGGACTAAGATAAAGTGCCCAATAATATGTTTGTACATTTTTATATACGAGTGTTTGTGTGTGTATGTGTGTGTGTGTGTGTGTGTGTATGCGTGAGTGAGAGTTCTTCGTTCGTTAAACTTAAACGTTGCATATTCCACAAGCCTGGCCTAATTTAGTTAAGCACTTGAAACCACTTTTACTTAGGAATAACAACAACAACAACAACAACAACAACAACTGTAGAGGGAAAAAATAAGGAAAGAATATTATAGCATTCAAGTTCAACGAATCTTAGAAATCCTTCATCAAAGCACAGTGAAGCATTTTGCCTTACAGAGATCATGAACAACACACAAGTATTTTCTACTAAATAAATTTCATAAAAGCATGGCAAAAAGAACTACTTAAGAATCTTAAGAATTTGCAATATTTATATATTTTTATGGGATCTATTCAATTATTGTTACAATCTTACAAACTTCCAAGCACCCAATGAGTTATGGATATTGTGCCAAAATTGTAATGCTTATATATTTTTATATATATTTCAAAAGTTTCTGAATGCGTTACCAAGACTATTTAAAACTAATAAGATCATTTCGATTGAACATCTATGAAAGGTATATAAAAATACTGAAAAAGAAAACTTATAGCGAAAGTAAAAGTTTTAGGTAGGAAAAAAAGTAGCCAAGAAAAATTCCATGAAGAAAGATGTGAAAAACCTAATGTATTGAAAAGTTTGTTTGTTAAAAGTTTTGTCAAAATATTCACAGCAACAACAACAAACAACACATATAAAAATGCATTATGAAGTTCTCCACTTATATAATAATTTTGTTATAATTTTTCTTTTTCTTTACACAAACAATTTTCCCTCTTATTACAATACTTTTTTAAAATGCGCTTTTCTTATATTCAATATTATACTTAGTACTTAAGAACTATTAAATACCATACTGGGAACATACATATGTACATATTTCATTTGATGTATAAGAATTTAATTAACATTCTCTACAAATAGCATTGCAAATAAGTGAAAACATTCAATCAAACGTAAACATATTATGAACTGAATGTCACCTAGGAAGTCCGTGTTCGGTAATAAATGCAATTCAATTGTAAGCAACCCTTTATACGATGCGACTTTATTTGCCTATTCTCTATTGTTCAAAAAGTAAATATTATTGTATATATAGTTCCTATTACCGATTATGATTATGATTATTATCATTCTTATTATACTTAATTAAGATATTTATGCGCACATAGTTTCCTTATTATTTTTGTCCTATACGTATACTTTCTTTTAAATCTAATTTTGCTTGAAATGAAATCTTGTGGTTTTGTTTAATTTTTAATTAATAAGCAAAATTGCTGGACGATCATGACAAAGCAGATAATATGAAATTCTTGGACAAACAAGTGCTCTGGCCAGTTGATTAATGGAAAACGTTGACTTGCCAAATGAATTTTTTCAAACCTTAATGTCAAAACACTTTTTTGACTCTTAACTGTATAATATTCAAAACAAATTTCTCTGATAATAAATATTAACACTACTAAAAGACACATTTTTTCCTAGCTCTTAAATAATAGATTCATTTTGGAAGCCAATCTGATTAACTTATTCTATCCAATTTGATATTTTCGAAGCTCAAGTGAACAGAACACAGCAGAACATTTTTTTTTGGCAGAGATTGGCAGTAAAAGGAAACCACCATGTCATATGGTTCAAATGATACATCAGGATTTTTAATCTACAAGCACTTTAGAAAATACTATTGTAAACCCGTCGTAATGGGATTTTTTTAAATGCTTGCACTTTTATAACTAACTCGCTCCAAAATAAGAAAACACGTGTTATATATTTATTTATCAGTGAAGGAAAACATTAAGAGCGCAATACTCTTGTACGTACTCAGTTATTAGTAAATGAAAGAGTAAATACAACAATAACAACAACTAAAAATTCAGGAATCAGCAGAGCATGAACAACGAAACATACTGTCTCTCTCTTGCCCAATCACTTTGAATATCATACACACAAAGAAGAGAATGAAGAGCGCAATCACTGTTACGTACTCAGAGAGGAAATATACAATAATAACAACAACTAAAGCATAGCAATGAATAAATGTGAAAAACGTTTTGTGCTTGGTCTTGCAGTGGTTATTAAAAAACTTAATACCTAAAAATAGTATATTAAAATTTTTTTTACATTTGCATTTATTTGTTGTTTAAAAAAACAATTATTAAAATTGGCTTAGGAAAGCTTGAATAGATAAAACAATGTTAAAAAGTTTTTAAAAAACTGCTCAGGTCTCGACAACACCGCCATTTACCGTGTCCAACTATTGCTAAGACCCATCTAGGTGACCCCATAAGAGAAACAAAAGAACTTCATCAAAATCGGTCCAGCCGTTTAAGAGAAAAATGGTTACAAAGATCCATTTACATGAATTTTATTTATAAAGATGTGCGATGTGGCCGAATTTCTCAGTAGCTGTACGCGTTGCCTTTGACCCTGATTCACAATCAGCCTGCAATACTCAGCAGTTCGTGTTGTTGATTCGTTTTTGATAACAATCAACAAATAATAACAAACGCAAAAGACGCAAAAGAATCAAAGGAAAACGTCGGGGGAACTGCTAGCTGTCGCTGATTGCTTTGTCAACAAACAAGACATGCAAGAGAGAATTACGTCCATCACATGCAGCATGTGAACACTGACTTTCTCTCAATGTTTTTAATTAGAAATCAGTCGGAAGTTGATCGCACTGTGCCAAAAGTTGACAAAAGTATATTTGATCAATGCCCGCAATTAATGTGGCTCTTTCGCGCCATTTTGCCTATGTATAATTTTCTTAGTTATTGTAGTCATTTTTATGTATTTTGTGTATCCGGTACTTTAACTTTTTTTGTTTTCAAAGATTTGATAAGTTCAAAAAAGTGCATTTAATTGAAATGAAAGTTTGATAAATACGAGTAAATGATTAAGGAAGGAAGCTAATTTGGTAAATTTTATACCTATACTGTTATGATTATCGGTTAAAAAATACAATAATAACGTCATATTTTATCTCCATAATTTATTCCAATATAGTTAGAAGCACTGACTTTAACAAAAAACTCAGAATTCAATGCTGATAATATAAAAAAATCTGTAGCACAACTATCGTATGTCTGAAAATGTAGACCAGCCTTTATTGTATCGAACAGGCAGAACTGTGACAAGAGGAAAAAGGAAAGATATGATGGACTTGTTGAAATTCATTCCTCCTAATAAACATGATTATTGCTTACGAATAAGATTTACATATGTACATATATTGCTGATTAATCAATTTAAATCTTAAATAAAAAAATTAATATATATTGTACTTATAATAAAGTTTTCCCGCAACAAAAACATAAATTTAAACTGAATTTGAATTAATTATTTTTCTTCACGAAACATTGTAGTTATAATAACGATATATTCCATCTTGTATTCTCAATATGTCGTTAGATAAATGATACATCTGCAGTAATACAGTCTACATCGTTTAATTGAATTTATGATTTAACAAGAATTTTGAAAAACAATGTATGTGTTTGTATACTATTTTTTCATTTTTCTCAATTATAGCAATTACTTTATATGTCTTTCCTGATATACCATGGAGCGCATGCGATTGTTCTAAGGATCTTGGATTCAGCCCCTTTATTGTCAGTTTAATATGCTTGTAACAAGGATCTGCCTTCGGCCCTTGTAATGATCTGAGCACTCTGCATGGCTTAATTTGACCCCGCAGACTATATTCACATACAAATATTTAATTTATAAATGGATAACGATTGTATACATTCATAAATAGGCGAATCTAAATTTGTATAAAACTTAATAACAAATTCTATTCGAATGAACCATCAAATTTCTATAAGAAAATATAAAAAAAAATTCAGAAGAGAATAAAAAAGTTTTTGTTGTTGTTTTTTGTTGGGGGATGGTGCCCCACCCCCCCCGTTTTTATATTTATTTTTTCTTTTAATTTTTTTTTATGTTGATTATCTGATAGTCATGATGAAGTCAAAAAAGTAAAGATTTCACGTAATAATTTCTTGTGCATCGTCGTACTGTATGCATGAGAGCTTTAATCATTAAGGCCTGTTAGGTCTATGGTATTCTATGCTTTCGTATAATAATATAGTCGTATAAAAATATAGTTTTCAACTTCCTGTAGCTGAATGGAATCTTCGTTATTTTTTTTTTTTTTTTTTTAGCGCTGCGTTATATTATTTTGATTACTTTTTGTTTTGTCCTTAATTTTTAGTAATATATATATGAAAAAGAGAATTTGCATTATTATTACAAACTCAAAACCATATAATTATCGTAACTTACCCTCCAGAGAAAACCGTTTTTTTTTTGATGGTGGCATTCGGATCCATTTCTTTGCGGCATTTTGCAGAATTTCTTTTGGATCCGTAAAGGCATGGGTTTTTCGGTAATACCGTACATATCGGATGAAGGAAGTCTGAGAGCCAAACTTACTTTGTTTTTTGCATGTCTTCCCTTTCATTCTTTCCATTTCATTTTTTCTTTTGGGTACTCGTTTATTACCCAAAGTACGTGGTCTCATCACAGGCATTTTTTTGGTTAGCTTTCTTGGTCTTGATTTTTTTCCCATTGCCGATCTTTTATTACGCCAAGAGCGTGGACTTTTTTTTCTATTCTCTTTTGCCAGCTTTCTTGGTGTTTCTCTTTCTCCCTTTGCCGATCTTTTATTACGCCAAGAGCGTGGACTATTTTTTCTATTCTTGTTTGCCAGCTTTCTTGGTCTTTCTCTTTCTCCCTTTGCCGATCTTTTATTGCTCGCAGAGCGGGCTCTTTTTTTTCTATTCTTGTTTGCCAGCTTTCTTGGTCGTGCTCTTTCATTGTTTGCCGATCTTTTATTACTCCCAGATCGTGGTCTCATTTTTGTGTTTTTTTGTGCCAGCTTTCTTGGTCGTGATCTTTCATTGTTTGCCACTCTTTTATTACTCCTAGAGCGTGCTCTCTGTTTTGTTTTATTTTCTGCCAGCTTTCTTTGTCTTGCTCTTCCTTTTCGGTGTTTTAGAGACGTTGTTGCCGCTCTTTTCTTACCATATGTTGTTGGCCTCTTTTTCTGTTTTCCTTTACGATCTCCTTTCAATGAACGTGCCTTTACTGAACGTGCCTTTACTGAACGTGCCTTCGTACCACGTGGCTTCATCTTCGGTTTCTTATTTAGAAGTAGTTTTGGCCGCGGCCTTTTCTCTTTCATAGCAGCCAATTTAGTTATGTATTTTTGAATTGCAGTTTTTCTTTTAGGAGCTCTTTTACGCCTTTTAATGGCTCTTGCCATTTTGAACTTTAAAAAAAAAATATATATAATAATAAAAATTATTGATTTGATCTGAGCAATTTCTAAGATACTCCTGAGAAAACCAAATCGAAGAATATTGAATCTTTTTATAAGCCTGCCAACTATACATCACTACAGCACTAAAGATTCAAGAAAGGAAACGGCACTACAGCTATAAATTGTATTGTATCCTGCATATTGAATTTCAGGAGTATTAATATATTATCATGATTCTATTAAGGCTACAGTTATGAAGGACATCTAAGGTCATCCAGATTGTGTCAGTAAACAGTCTTACAATGTGCGCTCCTCATAGACTTTGTCAAATGCAGTTTGCTAGCCAACGTTTATGGTAGCCATAGTATGTTAATATATTCAACATGTCCGTGGCTAGTATCCAGGGCAAGTTGACAATGAAATTAATGTTAAGCTGGCTTTATAGATTGTTACAATCGTAGCTAATTCAGACCTATATGCACAATTGCACTCATGATCCAATTTCTCTTCTATTATTAAAACTCCTGTTTGGATTGTCAACAATGGGCCGGAAAATCTGAGTTTTAGCTTCAATAATGTATTTAACGATTTCGTTCACCCGTTTCTCCATTGAAAGAAATACCATACTGAATCTTCAGTATTGGCTCCACAGTGAGGCTTAATGAAAAGCTTTTCCACAAATCGTCGCATGTATCCCACTACTGGTGGAGTATAAAATAGAAATTTCTCTGTGTTCTTCAATTAAGATACACAGACCGTTGTTTGCAATATGAATGCAAGTCTAAATCTACTAATTTCTGCAGAATGGCAAAAGATTCGCTTACAAAAATGTATATTCTATAGTCCTTCA
>JBANCV010000043.1:102510-123064 GCA_037040105.1 Amiota albilabris
TTTGTTTAGTAATATAGAATATTTAACTGAAGGAAAACTGAAATACAATAAATAACTGTGTTCCTTAGATTTTGAGTAAAAACTGAAAATATGATAAATTCTAAATTTCAGTTCGATAAAATAAAAAACCAAAATATTTTCTAATGAGAACATGAAATTGAATTTTGGTTTGTATGAGAGATACCCCTTTTAGCAATTTAGGGTTTTAAACTTTATATGGCTGGTAAATTTAGATTAGATACGTAAAGTATCCATATTTCAAGTTGAAAGTACAAAAACCAAAAACAATTCCTAATTGTATTGAAGGTACCGCCTCTAATGATCCGATTCAGCAGATTCCAACAAATGTACTGCGTATGGTAAAATGAAGGCTTCGTGCTCTCAAGCTCAAGAACTACGAGACTAGTTTATATACATGCAGACAAACAGATGGACATACCTTAATTAACTCGTCTCATTGCGCTGATCAAGAATATCAATACTTTATGGGGTCTCCGATGTCTCCATCAGTCTGCTAAAAACTTCATGACAAACTTATAATAATATTCACTGCATGTGGAAGAGTACAATAATGTCTCGATAGATTTAATTGTGTTAAAGTTGCACTTTGTGATATCGTTTAGAAAATTCGATTTAATCCTTGAAAAACAATTTGCAAATCAATGTGCAGGAGAAGATTTGCAAAACAATTTTCGACAGAACTGTCAGATGTGACTTGTACGAAGATGGGAAAATGGGTGTAATAGCTGAGTAGCTCTTAAGAAGCCCTTCATTGTTCGATGAGAGTAAATACTACATATTCAGAAGTGATATAGAGTGAAATATTCTACTTATCTACTTTAAAATATAATGGTGGCGAAAGCATAATGGTGTTGCGTTTCGAGAATAGACCATTATACATATTTTAAAAGAAAATTTATTACAAATCGTCAACAATCAGTCAACAGACATTAAGTCCTTTGTAGATCTATGGAGTGCCAAATCCGGAAGACGAGTGATACTTCTAGAGGAGTACAGTAAAATTGGTCTGAGGTCTTTAAAAGTAAATGATTTCACAGTATTTATTATATGTGAAACATTATCTTCTCAATATTTTCTCATATAATTATTTATGATTTCAAATTTTAATAAACTTTTGCTGATGTTCATGTTTTTTTTTTTATTTATTAACACTAAGATTATAATTTTAAATTATAACCTAGTTATTATGTTTGTGAGCAATAACAACTGAGGTCTTCAGCTCAGAGGTAGAGTTAACAAGGATACCAAGGAAAGTGTTAGAAAAGTGCAGCTTGGTCATTTACCTCCAAGCCAACGAAAAACTTGCGTTCATTTTTAGTGTTCCGTATGGTGATAATATACAACAATTGTGTTTTTAGCATGATACCCTAAAAGTGTGTAATATATTATTGCTTTGCAAATTTTATCACTTGCGACATCTGTGTGTGACTTGCTTATTTATTTCAATATTGAAACATAAGTGCGCTGTGTACTTTAATAGGCATCTCTTTCATATTCAAATGGAGTGAACTCAAGTATGGTCACTGAAACTTACGGCTTAAAATGTATACAATACAATATCTACGGAACCCTTCATGTGCGGGTCCGACTATCACTTGGCCGATATTTATTTACTTTTATCGTACATAACATATATATTTACTGGGTAGTGGACAATCATTATCGTAAATTCTCACTATTTTAGTTCCATTTATCATATTAAGAAGTATATTCAACCAAAATGAAATATCCATCACATTAAATAAGATAAAACCTAAGCATATTTGATCTTTCAGTCTGGGAAATTTCTTTTAACATTCTTTTCCCCAACAACCAACAATTAAGAAAAACTGAAAGGTCCATTCACTTTAATTAAACTAATAAACAATTATTGCTAAATCCTTTCAAAAAATATATCACTGTATTTTAAAAGAAAATATATGGATTTCTCGTATTACACAAAATTATTAATTCTACTATGAACATAATAAGTAAGTAGTGGGTATATGTATTTATCTTTTGCAAGACTATTTTGTATGCAATCAATTAGAGTCTGAAATTTAATCGCTAACATAACTTAAATTCACACCACTTGCCAGTATGTTCAGGAATTTCCTTAGACAGCATACGCCATAAATTATTTTAACTAATCCTAGGCTATTTATCAGGGCATACTAACAAGAACAAGAGCACCAGATTAATATCCGATGTCTTGATGTCTTTGCGTAACACTTAATAAAAATGGATGGAATGATGACTTTGACACTTTTTTTTAACTGGAATGTTGCAGGGCATTTAATTAATGTACACTTGCAATGCATAATACATTTGCATTAAGTTCAAATGACATTGCGTTTCTTTGTTGTGTTACTATTTCAATTCTCTAACCTCCTTCCTATTTTTATCTTAATTTTCCTTTTATACATACACATACCATTGTAGTACAAATAGTTTATATGCAGTAGAATTGGAAACAAAAGTACAAATAAGTTGGCATCATTGTTGAAAGTATCACACGAAAGTATTCTAATTAAAATTTAATTGTTTACAAGCTGCGACGAAAGTTGCAAGTTAAAAGTTTAAGCTCGTCACTTTGAAGTTCTTTATTTGTTTTTCGTATTCTGCATGTGCATATAACAACTATCTCTACGTTCTTGAAGTTTATCATTTAATTATTTTTCCCTTTTTAATACTGTTCATATTAAATAGAATTTAAGTTACTATCACTTTGTCATAGTGTTTGTTTATATTATGCACAAGTTGAAAACTCTAGATCATATAACACCCGATCGATTAGGCGGCCACTCACCTGATTCCTTGCGAACTTGTTTATTGAAATTTTGGTATAGACATTTTTAGTAGTTATCATAAAATATTAAGTAATTTGACTGACTAACCAAGTTCCCAAATAACTTAAAGTGGCAGCCTCCATATAAAAACCAATCCAATCTCGGCTTTTATCGTTCTATAATATTAGAATTTTGTAGATAACATATTTACATATCCACAAAAGAGATCTATAATTTGAAAAACTTAACTACTATACTCGTACATACGTAGCTGACATATATGCTAAACATTTAAGTTCTTGTGAGTTTTGTATGGGACACTTTTGAACTTCTTAAAACAGACACGCTATCTACTCCATTAATTTTAACGATCGGACAAATGCTTGACATGGGTGATAGGATTTCTTTATAAGCAAGTTCATTGCTTAAATTGTTTATGTGTGTGATATGTTAAATTGATGTCCCCTTTTATCGTCTTCTATCTTTATACTTAAATAAAAATTTATGGCGAAATATTGTGTTGAGTGCAAAACTCGAGAATGGCTAGACCAATTTGGATGGAATTTTTTTTGTTGTACTTATGGAGTCAAAGGGATGGTTATAAGTTACATTTCAACCCGGTAGGTAGCGTAGTTTTGGAGATGGAGAATTTTTTTTTTTTTAACTTTTTTAACATTTATTCATGAGTCGCATGATATACAGAACCGATTTTAATTACTTTTTTATTTTTAAGAACAAATGAATAAGTACTTATTTTTATACTCTTCCCGTAGTGAATTCTATTATAAGTTTGTCATGAAGTTTGTAATGCAAAGAAGGAGACATCGTAGGCCACATAAAGTATGTATATTCTTGATCAATACGTCGAATTGATCTAACCGTCCGTCTGTCCGTCTGTGCCCACTAAACCCCCATTTATATTAAAGTTCTTATCACAAAAAGTTTTTTGTTTTTTTCACTTATTGAAATGAAATTGGGACACTATTAGTTTCTGGTCCATATGCAACCAACCATGTAAATTTCACGATCCTACAAACCCACATTAAATGACAAACTTATACAGAGTAATTGTACATTAAAGTGTCACTCAAACAAGTTGCCAAGCCTGACACAAACATTTTCATTACCTTCTTCGTTTTTATGCCTTGCTGATACTCAGTTCAAGACTCGAGAAATTTGTGTAGAAGAAGTCGAAACAAAACAACGGAGCACGAACCCGTGCAGCCTGCCATTCACATTATAATTTTGCAAGTTTGCAAAGAGCTGCTTTCAGTTTTGATGTTTACTACCAATGCCTTACTATTGGATCACTGAGTTCAGTTTACTCACATTGTAAGGAATTGAAATATATAAATTAAATCAGCCAATTGTATGTTGCCTTTTCCCGTTTTGGAAAATCTACACATTTCACGAAAAATGTCATATACACAATATTTCACGGCTCGAAATGCACTACATCGAGCGCTTTAACCATCATCTTCAACCTTCACCAGGAGTGTGTGGCTTTTACGTCAGGACCGTAGTAATGCGCGCCGGCTCACTTATATATTTATATATAAAATTCGAGTGTATGGATTTTTGTGACTATTTTTCTCCTAAACGGCTGGACCGATTTTGATGAAATTTTTGTTGTTGCTCTTATGAAGTCATCTAGATGGCTCTTAGCAATAGTTGAACCTTATAGATGGGGTGTTGTCGAGATCTAGGCAGTTTTTTGTTTTACCAATTTTTTACCAGTTTTTATCTAGCGCAAGCTACTCTAAGCCGATTTAATATTTTTTTTTTTTTTTTAAAACAGGTGGATGCTAATTAAACGAGTTTCATATTTATTTTTTTATTTTTTAAATTGTAATGTACTCTTGTTTGGTATTGGTTTTAGAAAACCACTGGAAGACCAAGCACAAAACGTTTTTTACTTTTATTCGTTGTTATGCTTTGGTTGTTGCTTTTTTTGTATTATTCCTCTCTTTTATTAATAATTGAGTACGTAAGTCTTTGTTTTTTTCTTTCAGTATATGATTTTCACTGATAACTGGCTATGGAGGATTTATCTTAAACTTTTGTTAAATATATCAAGTTCATATAAAGTAAATAAATGTGTAACACGTGTTTTCTTTTTTTGGGGTGAGGACGTAGCAACGCTCACTGGGACAGCTAGTACTAATATTAAAATGGATACCCGCATAAGTATGAGATCGATATACTGCGAGACCGCTTGGCCGATCATCATGAAATTTTATATATATGTCTATTTTTTAATGGAGAATATTCTTATGCTATCTGTTTTCTTATAATGCACCACATAGACTGTGGTGACGCTTAAGTGATCGCTGTGAAGACCGATAATGATGTATACTTCTACTATTTCTAATTGACACGATGTGATATTGAAAGTTTACTAGAAAGCGAATGAACGGTTCAAATGTTAGAGGTGTACAATTATAATAAGAGAAATGACTATTAAAACCATATATTGACATCATGTCGAGGGCTTAGCAACGTATGCCGGGTAACGCTATTCACTAGTGTATAAAGTATAATCACTTTAGTTTGACATGTGTAACTCATAGATAACTTTAGATTGAACACATGCTTTTGTATACATATTTTCATATTATTATAATGATTGGAATGCACTTGATTCAATCATTAATTTTTCTATACTTTATCCGCTAATGTGTATGCAAAGTATTTTTTCAATTTTGTAGAAAAGTTTCTCATTCAACATATTTTTACTTGAATTCATTGCCAAAAAAATGATTGTTCGTTCCACTATGATATGATTCAAAATATACGCAAGTATAGGTACTTATAAAAACAAAGAATTTTCTTTATGGAAGGCCACGAAACGTGAAAGTAAGTAAAATGTGATTAAGTTTAAGTTGGACCAAAATTAAGGATATATTTCATCTTTTATTGGTGTTTTCTTGTATAACATTGCCTCAGTCTTTAAAGTAATGAACGAACAAATGAAAGAAACGGAAGGTAATTTAAGGAAATAAAATGAAAAGATATGTTATGGCATGGCATGGCATGGAATGAAGGAGTTTAATGGTGACGAAACTGAAACGCCTCAGTACCTGTGGCTAAAAGTAATGAGCACATGAAGTTGAGAGTTTTTGCATTACGTGAAAATAAATTAAACATCACATAGATACTTAGAAGAGGGAATGCGAATACGAAAACATATGTGTGTAAGAGAAGCATACAAATTAAGATAAAAGGAAGAAAGAAATATAGTTTTTTCAGTTTATAGTTATAAGTAGTAGGATAGGTTTGGTAGGCCAAAAATATTCTAACTTGTGTAGGACAAAATGCTGCTTATGTCACGCTTAAATACCATAAACTCAAATGTAAGTCAGTGAATGTGTTTGTCTTAAGCGCTCAATTTAGATGACGATAAGTGATACGAATAGTACAACATGCGTTCTATCAAGGACCAAGGATTGCCAGGCAGGCAGGATCAAAGCTCACGTACGCATTGACAAATAAAGTCCAATCGAAACGAATCGTATCGTATCGAATCTAATAGAACGATTTATAATGAAATTAACTCAATTTAAGCTTGACTGCGATAAATGCTCTCGAAATCTATGTGAGTACAAGTATGTGACTCATATGGATATTTCAAGATTTTCTATATTAATGCCAACATTTTAACTTTAATAATGGGAAAAAACACTCTCTGACTCCCTGCCTCCTCTCCCTTTTCACTTTATTCATTCAGTGAACTAAATGAGGCGTGACTGTGCAACTTGTCCTTTACTAAGTATTAACTTTGCACAACGCAATTGCGCGGCAATTAATTGGGCAACAAAAGCAGCGGCATCAATGAGTCCATCTCTCTAATTCTAAGTTAACTAATTTAAGTCCCAAGATTTTTGAAGTAAAGCACAGGGACTAGGCAGGACAACAGCAACAACTACTACAACAACAACATTAATACAAATACAGACAAAACGTGACCAGCATACAAAACAAACGCTTAACAAATGAAGTCCCTTTGCTTATACAATATTTACTGCCTTTAACCTGATAGTCCTTTAACACTATTCCTCCACCTCAGTTGATCATTCAGATTGCTGGTTGCTTTCTTTAATATTTGTGTGTATGATAAATTATGACGCCTACGAAACATTTAGCTCGCCACCCACTATGTGGGGTTTGGGAGGGGGCTTGGCTTAGCTTAAGTTAACTTAGTCTTGATTTTTGCAGCGATTGCTATTTGTTCGCTCAATTATTTGTTTGTTTGTCTTTAGCTTTTGGAACTAGTTAAAGCCAAAACTGTAACTGTGTTAATCATTTGCATAATCATCATTATCATCAGCTACATTTTCTGTTATTTATATGAATTTTTAGACCTTCAGCTATACCATATTATGGTAAACAGGAGAGACGAGACAATGAGAGATATTGGGTTAAACAATAAAAAAGTTTACGCTAAACGCAAGTTCAAAATCAAGTTAAATTCTCTTGGTAAAATTTAATTATAGGGAATTACTCCATCTTAGAATAGAAATATAATAGGAATAGGAAGAATATGAAGAATAAGATATATTGTATATGTATAATAATAAATTTTGAAGGCAGAAGCAAGGAAAGCATGTGGCAAAGTCTAATCGCAATGGTATCAGGTGTCGCTGTCACTGACATCACTGTCATGATGCCTGGAAATATTTGTCACATTATTTATCACAAGTCATTATAAATGAGAATAAAAGAGATAAAAACACTGATAGAGAAAGAGATACATTGGAGCCATGCCATACCATTTAATGCCATGCCATGCCATGCCATGCCATGCCATGTCATAAAATGCTTTGTCATGCGATGCTGCGCCAATTAAAAACGCGTAATTAAAAGTGAATGCGGCAACACTTTGGCATTGCCATCACTTTTGGCCACGTTTAATTTCGCTTCGTTTACCTCTTTTTCAAGCTTCTCTTTCATTTTGTTGTTGCTTTTTAATAAGCAGCGACTAGACGTACAAGATTATGGGGCAAGTAGTATTACATTGCATAAAAATATTGAAGCACGTAGAATGAATTGATTATTTATGGATGAGATTGAGTGGTTATATCAAGTTTGTACAAAATGGTCATAGACATGTGTTTGATATATATTTTATACTTTATTTTACATTCTACACGTTCGCTATAGTCTTTATCCTTGTCTCATTCGCTTTTCCAATGTATTTATGAATAGCAATTGAAGTGATTTGGCGTAATGTTGTTTACACATTGTAAAATATTTTCGAAATTATTATCTAATAAAAACTTATTTTTGTTGTTGTAGTAGTTTTCACAATATATTATTGAATAAACCATTCAATCTCATCAACCAATGATCAATTTGAACACATAAGCCCAATAATTTGGTAATAATATTGTACATCTATGGGGAGCTTTAGTTTAGTACTTAATTCAATTACTCGTTACGCATTTCCAAAACTGTCTGCATGTCTGTCTGTCTATCTGTCTATCTGTCTATCTGTCTATCTGTCTGTCTCTTAGTCTTATTTTCTCTAGAGCATCATCATCATCATAATACTCATTCACTCATCTACACTTTTGTTCGTTCATTCATTCAATTCGCACAATTTTCCTATGCTGTTCATTATTATTATTGATGAAAATCTGGCAGCTGTTTGCGATTTGGCTTAACTTGCTGTTGCCTTTTTGCCAAAAAACAACAAAAAAAAAAAAAAAAATTAAAAAGAAAAATTAAACGGGAAACAGAAAACAAGAAAAACCAACCGCAATTCAACTGTCAGCTTCTAGCAATGCTGCCAACACCATTTCCATTGTCAGTCAGGTTAATGTTTTTATTTGAATTTTTTTTTTTACTTTTCTTCAAATTTTTTTGTTCTCTTTTTTTTTCTTTCTTTTTTTCTACTTGTTTGTGGATTCAAATAAAGCCTTTGGCTTATCTTTATTGTGAACATTTTGCTAACTTTTTCAATTTATTTTAAATCCTGCGAACGTTGTACGTTTCCATAACATGGCAGAGTATGTCTAAAAGCAAGAAGGTAATTGAATATTATGCAAACGCAAGGGGACACCGACCACACAACTACGTTTGATTCATCCAAATGTTCAACCCAATTAAACTGATCTGAACTGAACTGAATTCAAACTCAAATTCAACTCAAACTCAACCATATTGAAGTATTTCACAAGAATATTAAATCAAAATCTGTACTTTTGTTTTAAACTATAAAAGTTTTTAGCAATATCCAAGGGTCTTATGACAAATAAATTTAATCGCTTTCAAATAATAACGATAATATGTAAAACATAAACATACATGACACCAGAATCGATGAGTTAATCATGACTCTTTTTGGGCAGTAAATTAAATCAACAATAAGTTTTCTTCTACTAGAGCCGAGTGCATATTAAAAAACCTACCTGAATTTATTTATTTTATTTATTGAAAAAAAAAAAAAATAATAATAATAATATTTGTGGATTTTGAATATCCTGCTAGCCGGGGATTTAAAGATTTTATTGTTAAGTGTTGAAGAGCCGAAGATTTTATTGTGATTTTGTCTGTCATTAATTTAGATATGTTGATATTTTTAACAGAAAATCTTATAAAGAAATATTTGAATTAAAATCTAATTGCTTTTTTTGACATACATATGTTAATGTGTTCCTGTGTACCAAGGGTATTTGGCTTGGTTTCTGCACAGCATCTCAAGGATCGTAAAAATATTGCTATCCTTACTTAACTGAGAAACTATGCCGAAACTTTAATACTCTTAACGCAAGGTAGATTTAGTATATGGAACATTCTGCATTTCAACATTGTGTCCACAATATTTTTATGGAATACAATCCGATAATCCAGAGTCTTAAAATTTACATGGTTAATAAATATAGGTCAGACATCTATAGTATCCCAATTAAGGTAAAAAATAAAAAACTTTTTGAAATAATAACATGAATTTGAAATTGGATTGTATAGTCGCTATGTTATGAAATTGCAGTGATCCTAGGATCTTGAAATTCACTTAGTTAACATCCAGTGCACCGTTTGGTAAACTCTCTGAAATTTTAACACAACGTTGGAGTCGAATAGGATTGTGTTGCAGGATACTTATCTATATATATAAAATAGGACAAGAAAAACTGTTTAAAGTCTTTTCACTCCAACAAAGTTTACCCAATCAGCATGAAAGTTGGCATGTATATGCATTTTTTCATGAAGAATGTTTATATGCTATCCACTTTGTTGCAACTCGCAAGTTTTTATATATATTTTTCATATTTTTTTTTAAAAAGAAGAAGTATATATTTTTTTTGACACTACTCTAAGTTCATTATACTAGAATACAAAATGCTCATTGCTATAGAATTCATGTTTTAACGATAGATGGCCGGAATCTATATATCTAATGGTAGTCTACCATTCGATTATTTTATTGATCAAACCTTTATTAACAATCCAATATTTTAGTGCTCACATTTCACTCATTCAAGAGATAGAAACTACATAAATTGCCGCCATACAATTTTCACAAGAACAATGAATCACACACTAATATCACGACGGAGTTGCAGCAACGCGCACCGGGGTATGCTAGTTATTTATATACTTACTATTCCTTTTGATATTGTTGCTATTGCTATCGTGCTAATATTACCTGTAATTTCTAGTTTCAACACAAGTGGACGAAATAAATACTTGTCATAAGTACTCTTCTTTGTGACGACACGTGTCCAGCTCCAAAACGAATGAACAGCTGATATTGTATGTGCTCACATCATTTACAGGAAATTTGGGACGGAAAGGTGCCGATTGATCTGAATTCAGGAAAAATTGTATTGCCTCACAACTTAAGCGATTTGGTGACGTCGAATGAAGAATTGATTGGAAAAAACTGGCTGAGTGAACGAGCTATTCTTGCTGCCAAAAAACAAAAAAGTTCTGCCACTTATTTATTTTATTTTGATGAATATCCAAGGCGAGACAGTAAAGTACAAGACCGTCGACACTGTTGTGAAAGCTGGTGAAGCCGTCAATTATCCAACAGAATTTTTTAATTTACTCAATCTATCAGAGATGTCTCCGCAAGTACTGCACTTGAAAATTGGCGTGCCAATAATTATGTTGCAATACGAAATATCAACCAGCCAAAGCTTTGCAAGGGCACGCGGCTTGCAGTAAAATGGTATACTAGCAACAAAAATACCCTTTCTTATACTCCGAATACCAATTATTCCTGCTGATATGCCAATTCTGTTTAAGATATTGCAATTCCCAATTAGATTGGCGTTTGCAATTACAATCAACAAGCGCAGAGTCATAATTTTGAATTGTGCGGGTTAACGGGTTAATAACTATAAAACAGATAGATTCAACAACTCAGGATCTCAGGATACCAACTTCGTCGATTTTGTTATGCAAAACATAGAGACTGGACAAGACATAAAAGGACACAAATTCGTGAGCGAGTTGTCAAGTCTATGTGTTTAATAGTGTTTGACCAGCATGAGCCACTGCAACGTGTGCGGGATACAACTAGTATTATAATAATAATAATAATAATATGTATATATTATAATAATAATGTTTGTAAGCCATAAAAATGATAAAAATAAAAACTTCCAACTGCCTTCTTGAGCGTCTATCAAGAAAAGGGTTGATTGATAAAGAGTTCCGCACTTCCAGCTGGACCATTCTTTCGATGGAAACCCGTTAGATTTCCATATGTGAGATATTTTAAAGAATCACATTGATAGTACTTTAGTGTATTCTAGTATTTTTAGTTTTTTTTTTTTTTACGTTTAACTACTTTGATCTTTTTTTAATACTTAAAACTTAATAAACAATAAGTGTATGCATTTTGTATAACCAAATATAACAACTAACTATGAAACTACTTACTTACTATATGAAAAATATTACAATATGTACAAAGTTAGAAATGTTTTCCATTTTGTATTTTTTGCTTTATAATATTCTATATAGTTTCTACTTTTTTTCTTTTGGTAAATCATGAAAATGTGTAGAGTTTTAAACGAATTTTTAGCCACAAAATTGCACATGTTCATTTTGTTATTGATATTTTTTTATTGTAATTTTTTTTTGCAGCATTGTTGCAAAAGTTGAATTGAAATTGCATTTTTATTAGTTTTTTCATCTCCTTGTTATAACAACAAAATATATATATGTTTTTTTCATAAAATACAATAATGATTGGAAAAGGTATGAGTATCAACAAAATTGCATTCTTGCGAATGAATGTATGCATTCAATTGTTTTTTCATCTGTCAATTTTTATAAGAACTAATAACTCAATTTATTAGATATCAAAATTAAATTCCAAACCTTATTGTCATACTCTGTGAGTATATTGAACTTTTTTCTTTGAAATCAATTTTGTATTGTTTAAAAAAAATTTATATTTTGAAATTCTCAGCAAGGTGATGTGAGCGCATAATATACAAATATGATATGTAAGGAAAACAACAACAAATTATTCATCCTTACAAAACCAATTGCACACAATTTCTACGAAGTTATTCTGATATTCCTTCATTCATTGTAGATGAGACGTAAACATACAAATATATTTCACTAACACTATGATTATTCATGATCAAGCATTTTGACTGTGTTTTTGGCACTTTAGTCAGGGAGATCGAAAATATTTTGTAAGAGAGTTGTCGAGACGCATAAAACCAATATACATGTATATGCAGAAGAATGACAAAAAGAAACACGAAAAAGAAAACAAAACTAAAATTAAAATGTGTTTTTTTTTTTTTTTTTTTTTTTTGAAATTGCATGTAAGTATTGTTTATTATTTTGTCCTATTTCTGCAAATTTTCACAACCTAACGATAATGAATTATACACATAAACCTTCCTCATGAATAACTCCGTCCATTGTTGAAAAACATATGTTAATCTGTTCTGTAGTTTTTGATTTATCGCGTTCAGACAGACAGACAAACAGCCAGAAAGACGCGTTTGGGGGGACTTCATTATGTATGTTAAATATACCTACTATGATGTTTCGTTATTGACTGTGATGTGACAACATATTTCGGAAAAAGGATAGTTTCTTTGTTCAAAGATTTCCTTCTCCTTAGAATATGTCCATTTTAACTGAAACAAATTGGAATAAATCGGAAGATGAGAGTTCCAAGTGACCTAACATATTGCTTCCAGTATTTTCTTGTAGTCTTGTAGTCAACTTCCGGCTTCATTTACATAGATTATTTGTTTTTGGTAGAGACTTTTTTCCATCTGATTCCATCAGATGCTCAGTATGTACTCAGTATGTATTTGTATGGCAAATCTACTTTGGAATAAAATTCGATGAAATTATTCTATGGAATTTATTCTTATTATTAGAAATATTGTTTTCATTGTCAAAATTCAGTTCCATGACAAAATTCTATCGACATTTTTGTACGAGTAAATAGTTTTTCAATGTACAATGTCATTGTATTTCAATTTTATTCCTAACAAGATACTCAATATTATTGCTTGTGAATGGAAACTAATAGCTTGACTGTGAGACATTTGACTATTATTTGCATTTGACATGGCTAATGGCTGAAATTTTTATCTTGCGATTTAAATGGCAATCCAGAACATTGGCACATTTGTAACAGCGAAACTGTTTCTATTCGGAATTCATAAGCATATCGAAGTTTAGTCACGTAATAATATCTTGTGATAAGTTTACAAGTCGAGAGCTGAAAAACATGTTCATCATTCAAAACTACTCTAAAAGCATAGTTGTTGAAATAGAAAGAACTACATTATTTAATTAATTATTTTCTAGTCTACTCACATTTGATACATACGAGTAATCGTAATAGTACAATATAAGTATCTCATATCTATCATGGACATGTGTCAGCTTTTGTATGAAAACGTTTTTTCCTTGTGCTATCACAATTGTCAGTGTGAACTTTTAATACATATTACTAAAGTTTATGAATATTTGTTGTTGTTGTTATAGCTGTTGTTTTTTAACAATTTCATTTAATTTAATTTATACTATTGGTGTTGATTGTGTTTTATTCATTCTTTTCAATAACTCATTTATATGCAAAAGTTTTAATGGCGCAAATCGGAGTGAGCCGCAGGACAATTTACCTACATTCGCTTTATTATGGAGACGTGAGCTATTTTATCTCATCAACAAACAATTTGTTGTCAAACAGTTACAAGATACTCAGATACACACACGCACACACACACACACCTTCTTGCCGGCTGTCAGTTGTCGTTTGTTGTGTCGTGTGCCAAATGGGAAACAAGTGTGAGATATCAACACTTAATATGAGTCAAAAATTTGTCTTCAAAAGTCTTTCTTGCCAATGTCTAAATTTTTAATGATAATGAAGACAAAGCAGCTCATGATGATGAGATGATAATTGCAATGATGTTGATGTTGATGTTGATGTTGATGTTGATGTTGATGTTGATGTTGTTGTTGTTGTTGATGTTGCTCATGATGAAGATGAAGATGATGTGATGCTGAAAATGATAAACGAAAATGAATTGTGACAGAGGCAAAAGGAGTGCGTGTGCGTGTGTGTGTGTTGCAGAGTATTCCTTTAAAACATGATTTTGTAAGGCGTCGAGTTTGGTTGGTTTCAAAAAATGATTGATACGCTTACGCCAGATGCAGTGAGACATAGTGAAACCAGGAGGCCAGAGGGCCAATATGATTCAATAGGAATCCGAGTTCGGAAACATCGCAGCAGTTAAAGTTATTGCGTGTCATGATGGTACTAAGATGGTAGATACGGGACAGGGTACAGAGGGCAGAGGGGAAATTGTGAGATTGAGAAATTGTGAGACTGAGAAATTGTGAGACTGAGAAATTGTGAGACTGAGAAAATGTGAGACTGAGAAATTGAGTGATTGAAACGTAATAGAAGCACACTAAGAACGACGTAATGAAGCGGAAATCGATTTGGCTCGTCGAATGCGCTTTATACTTACCAATGAATGCTTCACATTCGAAAACTGCTTGCTGGCTGCTTTAAGCAGACAGACAGATGGACAGACATACAGAACGGCAGTATGGCAGAATGGCAGACATACAGACAAGGAGAGTAGAAGTTTTTCGTTTGAAATTCAAAAAGCTTTTTGAATGCTTCGAACGGAAGCTAAGCGGAGCTGGAGTGGTATGGCATTGATGATGGCGGTGGCAGGAAATGGATGCAGGAAGCATGCGTGCGTGGCAGCTTTAGCAACATAGTCAAATGCAAAGATATCAGCGTTAATAATACAACAACAGCAACTACAGTAAAACCAAAATGAATAGACCAACAAAACCAACAACATTGAATAGTGTATGCGTAAATACAAAATGAAGAGCTAAGTGATGTTCATGTGATGAAGTGACTTGGCAATGTTTGAGTTAACATGGGTTGTGTAAAAATAGAGTTTAGTGTGGTTTGTTTTGATTGCGAGTCAAATGAGTTGAGTGGTATTTAGTTGGGTTGGACTGGTCTGGGCTGGGTTCATTGGACTAACAACATTGCGTAAACAAGAAAATATTAAGGCAAACAAAATTGCAAACGAAGGAAACGAACGAACAAATGAATGGACAGGCGGACGTATGTACGCAAGATGAAGTCGAGAATAAAAGTTTGGCGGAAAAGCGATTTCCGCTCGTAACTTTTCACTTTGGGATTTCTGTCACGTTTTCGACGCTTACTTTGCTTGTTGCAACACTCACTCAGCTCTCAACACACAACACTCACCACTCACCACTCACCACTCACTCTTTCTCTTTCACTTCACTGTTACCGCAAATAAGTTGCTCTTGTTGTTCCAATATAATATATATTTTATTATATTTACTTATACTATGTTTCAGCTTGTTTATATTTTGCTTTTTGGACTCAGCTAAGTATACTTGTAAGTAAGTATATAGTATATTGATGCTGGTATTGTGTTCTTCTGATAATGTTTCGGTGCCATAATTTAACAAAAGAAAAACCCTTAATTTTGTTTATTGTTGTTTGCCTTTCTTTATAAAATATTACAAAATCATATTTTATTGTTATCGAAATTGTTGGCGCATATCCAATTGGCCTTTTATTGTGAATATACTCTGTTGCGCCTGCGGCTAAGGCTATATTTTTATTAGAAATTTTTTCGTTATTCAGTAGCTTTTTGATAAATTTCGCACTTATTTACTAGTCTTGGCTGTAAAGGGTCATGAAATATTATACATACTTCGTAGGTATTTTCCAACTATACCAATAACTTCAAATTTAAACATTTCACTCTTGAATAGTCAACAATTCAGCATGGAATGATTCGAAGATGGGAAATTATTTTATTAATATCAATCTGTTCGTTCTTCTGAGTGTTATATGAGAAGCTCAATGATTCATGTCTCCAGGAAATAACTACCATAATTTATATAAGACATTTATAGATACATAGTAAGTATTACATGGCATTAGTCGAAGAGTTCTACTGTACACAATAGTTAGCAAAAATTTTAGTTTCGTAGCTACACGTTCCACAAAATATGCATCACTTTGTTTGCCAGAATTCACACAAATTAATTGTTCATTTATTGAAACAAATAATTATTTCTTTATTGGAACTTTATTGTGTGAAGTCAAATTTACATCTCAAACTTGAATCAAATCTGCAAAAGATTTTATTGGATTGCGACAGCGATGTCTGTAGCGACTATACTGGTCAACAGCTTCTTGTAAGTGACATTCTACGCGTGCAGGATACTGTGCAGTCGCTTGGTCAGCATTCTGCGTCTAGCGACTGCTAGGTCTAGTACGAGACATGATATTTTGTATTAAATTCAATTCGAAGACCTCTGAGGACTTGCATTCGCTTAACTTGTGCGCATAAAAAATATTTTTTACTGAAAAGGATTAAATTCTTGAAATTCAGTAAATTATAACATAAAAGTGTATAAAATTTGATTTGTACCATATTTTTAAGACTTTTTCATATTCCTTCCTATACCAAATAATTGAAATGAAGTTTCTATACAGTTTTCAGCATAACCTGGAGTTTTTGCCATTAAAGGTTACATCGAGAACAGAAATTTCCTTCATTTATTTCCTTACAAGGCAACAAGGAATAGAAAACTAGATTGAGAACTAATTTACTTAGTAAACTTAAATAAACTTTTTCATAGAAGTAGTAGATGACTAACTGAAAGCAAGACTTGAAATTGAAAAATGTGATAACAGGAATGTGCGGGAAAAGTAAAAAAATTCCAAAGTTACAGCAGGATTTTTATTGTGTGTTGTTGTTTATTTTTTAGTTTCATTTTCTTAATGCATTTTACATTTGAATTAGTTTGTTAATTAAATTGTAATTGTGGTGCTCTGATTCCAGAATATCATTGGCTGGCACAATCCAGAAAATCTCTCTTAGGTGATTTTATTTTTTGTGTACTCCTCGTACTGTAGAATTATATGGCATCCTGTAGTTTAAGAATGTTCGCTATAAATAAACATATTGAGAACAAGAGTACGAAACTTACTTGAATGCAGAAATATGTGTATCTGCTGTTTGAGATCTTGACGATGAACTGATATGCTGAGTTGCTAACTCAGTGTCAGAAATTGGACTTGTTAGAGCACCAACAGATGTTAAATCACTTGGAGGTGATAAATTACTTAAAATGTGATTATTTTAAATAGTTGACACTGTTTGAGATGTATTGAAATTCTGAATTTGCCATACCGTTACCAGACCTGAGGTGGTGTTTATTTATTCATCTGGTGCTTCATCTGTTTGCCGTTCATGTTGCAAGAAAGAGGGGCCTGCAAGTATAAATATACATACAATAGATAAGTGTACAATGAATAGCAGAAGGGAGAAATTATGAAGCAAAAAAAAAAAATATATATAAGAAATGGGTAGAACAAAGAATATGTAAAACGACCAACACAGAAAGACACCTATAAGGTGTTCACCCGCTACCCGATTCGGGTCAGCTGGCTCCGTTTAATGGGATCGATAGATAGATAGATAATAGAATTATCCACCACACTATGGATACCAAAGCGTTATAAAAACGTTGTCCATTTTCTATGGATACTAGGCCAATCCAATGTTAAGTATAGCACAATCTGTGACAACAATTCAATCGATTGAGAGATCTTTCGTTGTGGAGCAGAATCGCAATTCAAACCGCGAAAGGTGTGTGTGGTTACGATCATAGCTATAATCAGACCGGTATTTATTACTGTTCTACATAACTAGAAGCAATGTGCTGAACCAATCCATTAGTGAATGTACGGTAAGAGGCAGAGCTCTTACCAATGCTTCTGTTACACACCGATCAGAAACCGATTTAAGGATTTGACCTATGTTCTATAAAAGCAAATATTAATTAAATATAATATTCGCACAGATCCGCTGGTAGCATATGCTTTTTTCAGTAAAAATGCCAAGAACGTACCTACAGTTTCAGGACTAAAATGAGTGGAATTCTATCGATTGTTTTCGAAGACACTATTACTAATGAGAATATGATGTTTTTGTTGTACAGCACCTTTTTGTTGATTTTGTAATGCCATATCAGCTTGCTGTTGTTCTTGCATTGCCATAGAAGCTAACTGTTGTTGGCGTTCTTTTGCAAGCTGTTCCTGCTGCTGCTTTTTTTTCTGCTGTACTTTTCGGTATCGTTCTAGGCATTGTTCTCGGTGTCGTTGACGTATTTCATTTTGAACTTGCAAACATAATTGCCGTATTTGTTGTTGTTGGTTTGGTTGTTGTTGGTTTTGTTGTTGTGCTTGATTTTCCAATTCTTGAGGTTGTTGTTGTTGTTGTTGTTGTTGGTGTTCTGGAATTATAAAAATAGAGAGTAAGAAAACATAGATTTAAATTCAAGCTAGAAAGGGATAGATCACTGCACAAAAAGTTTGGAAAAGATAAGTAAAATGGTTCGAGAGTACACTGATATACTTGTTGTTATGTATATAACCACTCATAATGTATGCATTTCAAAATCTTAGGGCGGCTGTTTCCCAAAATTCGTTCTGCATCCGAGGGTAGGGACGTATAAATCCGTAAGGAAAGTTAAGTAGGTTACATCTGGAAGGATGAATAGGCTTGTGCAAATAAACATTAACCATTGCAAGGCACGATGAAGATGTTGCTGATCTTTCAACAAATAGTCTTGGAGAAGCTGGTTGTTCGTAGCGAAAATGGCTCGGAGTTACTGGCAGGTCATATGAAAATTTACGCGGTGTGCAAAGAGTTAATATTGTATATAATGTAGTAGTCGTGATGCTATGACCATGGAGAATATTTTATTGATATAACCGGTTGATCACTAGTTCACTTGACAGATACACTAAATATTATGTAGCTGATATTGTAATATAATACAATGATTTAATTGTATTCAATATTTTTTAAAAAATGTTCATTTATAAAGTGTTGGAAAGTTACCATGCTGATATGACATGATATGATGAGTGCTGGAGTATATGCGCATCCTACCACACTTAACAAGGTAACGGGGTTGATCAAAAGATTTCATATTATTGTAAGTAACAAAGAATACGGTTAAATACTAGACGAGAGACAGAGAAAAGTTAGAATACTCGGAAATGATTTGACGAAGAGGTTGAACAATATCTCTGAGAATTTGTGAATAACCACTAAAATTATATTATATTATAAATAAATAATTATATAAAGAAATTATATCTGCAGTAGGATGCGATAAGTAGCATCTCTGGTATGAATACTCGACGCCTTAAGTGCCACAACAGAAACCAATACTAAACGTGATTTAAGGAGATATTCTGGGACATAGTGTTGACAGTAAGTAAGTATTTTTCTCTAGTTGAAATTGACAAATGCCTTGCACTTACATCCAAAGATGACTAATCTCAGACAATCATCTTCATATAGTTAGCTCTGTACGCAGTTGTCAACTCACAAGTATGTCAAAATGAATAAGCGTCACGCTAATTGATAGAAAAGTGGCAATATTATTCCTTGTAGTGACCTGATTTTTACTTGTTTTATATTATAGTGAATTGATAGCTGCGTTGCCAACAAACAATGAGTAAACCACAAAATCATAATAGTATCAAAGTTGGGACATTCTCTCACTTCGAACTTACCCAAATCCTGAGGAGTTCTGAATGTAGAGTTGCTGTATGTATACCCTTTCTTAATCTCCATCAATACTAATTGTCTGTATTGAATATGATCATAAATCTTTCGTTCGAATTCCAGACAACTGTTTATCTTACTGAAGTCGATACTTGCCTCAATTTTGTTTGCTATTGATTGTGTCTCTTTGCCAGAATCTTGCAACGCTTTGTTAGATGTACACTGCATGCTATCGATATCGGTCACTGATTGTTCTGTCATAGTTGGTGTTCCTTTACGTGAACGTTCCAACGCTTGCTTAGAAGTACAAGGTATACAATCAATATCGAACACTGGTTGCTTACGTGAAACTTTCAACGCTTGTTTGGATGTACACTGCTTGCTATCGATATCGGTCACTGGTTGTTCTGTTATAGTTGGTGTCCCTTTACGTGAAAGTTCCAACGCTTGTTTAGAAGTTCGCTGTGTGCAATCAATATCGAACACTGGTTGCTTACGTGAAACTTCCAACGCTTGTCTGGATGTACACTGCAGGCTATTGATATCGGTCACTGATTGTTCTGTCATAGTTGGTGTTCCTTTACGTGAACGTTCCAACGCTTGTTTAGAAGTACAAGGTATACAATTAATATCGAACACTGGTTGCTTACGTGAAACTTCCAA